>NQII01000343.1:586070-615031 GCA_002778355.1 Clitarchus hookeri
TTTTTGACGTCGAAGTCTGCTCATGACATATTAGTACTTCTGATTTGAAATAAAATAAGGTAGTTTTTCCAGTGGCAGGCATTCGGTTTTGCAATACATTATTATTTTAAGCTCAACTTAACTCATGACAAATACACAGTCAAATCACATTATTATGACCGCCTGCTAGTATCCAGAGTAACCGCCCTTTGCTGCACGGCAGTAGCTAGACGAGCTGACAGTGACTAAGTCAGGTGCTGATAGATCCCCACGGGTATCTGGAGCCATGTCGTCTGCAGTGCGTCCCACAACTGTTGAAAAGTGCGTGGCCGATGAGACAGACGGCGAACACGACAATCGAGGCGGTCCCACAGATGTTCAATTGTATTAAGACCGGGGCTGTTTGGGTGCAAGGAAATAACTTTGATGTCTTGATCCTGCTCTCCCAATAACGTGCAGAAACGTCTAGCCGTGTTGCAAGGCGCATTATCGTGCTGGAATATCCCATCCTCCCGAGAGAAGACAATCATAATATACGAGTGGACGTGATCGCCGAGGATGGATTCATAGCCAAATAAATCAAGAGCGCCTTCCACACGGATGATAGGACCTAGAGAATACTACGACAACATTCCTCAGACCATAACACTGCACCCGCCGCCTCGTGTTCGTCCAGCAATGGATGCAGGGTGTTGGTTATTCGATGTTTCTCGCCAAACACGCTGACGTCCATCCTTTCCGTGCAGCTGAAAACGTGACGCGTCAGAGAAAGCTACCCGTCGCCAGTCAGCAGCGGTCCAGTCGCCATTCTGTCTAGCAAATTCCAGATAATGTGATTCGGCTGTGTATAAGAAAAACACATAATTTCTGCAAAACCGTATTTATTTATTACGTGGTTGTAATGACAATGACATGAAGGATGTTTTTTAACGTGGCTACACTGGTAATTTATTATTTGTACATTCATCGTTTCACTTAGAAAATTACTTTTTTTTTGTTTCTTTTATGGCATTCCTAACGATGTGAAAGAAGGTCCGAAAAAAAACTAGATATTAATCTCATAAGTTTTAAACTTTTCATATGTGTTGAAATTTTTGGTTTGCCTTGAGTCCCTCTTTTATCTTCTTCAAGTTGTACGTCTACGTTTTGAACAGTCTGTATATGAGTATTTTAAAACATGTACAGGATGAGCCTGAATCAGACCGATGAACAGAGTTAGAACATTCCATAAACAAAGTTGCCTAGAAGATACACGAAGCTATTAGGATATCAAGCGTATATATATGTTTTGTGCAACGAGCCTATTAAAAATAAGATTTCTACAATTTTTATATAAAATATAGAAAAACTCTTTATAATAAGCCACAATCTTCTTATGGATTATGTTTTTGTCGACATATGATATCAAGCCTAAGTAAGTGTTGTTGGCTTGCTACATTAATTTCGTAAAAAATATTGTGATACTCTAATAACTATTTAATTAAATACTATTCAGTGTTACCAAATGAAAAATCTAGAAGTAAAGCCCATATTTATATAAGTATACATACATTACAAAATGAAGCCTAACGTTAATAATAATTACTTAAACGATTTTCAATAAATATAATTTGTTCTGTTTCCAGCTATCCGTCAAATATTGTCCCAGTGATAGGGCTTACTGAGTCTTGAATACATCAACTATGCATATAGGTGAAGATGGGTGAAGTTCAGTCAAAAGTGTAAATTTAATGTAAGGCAGAAGGAGAGTAGCTTCAAAGGAGCACTGCGCCCCCGGCCGTACAACACGCATAGATCATTCAAAAGTAGTACACGCGCTAACAACATTGTCAGAAAAGTACGATTTATGTTGCGTATGAAAGAAGTTATTCATTGTAACTCTGTAAAATGTTCCGTTAAAGTTTATTTATTAAAATTTTTAAAGAATCTATAAATGAGGGCATACTTATTTCATCAAAATTTACGCGTATTTCCTTTCTGGATGCTTCAGATATCATATTTGACAAAAAGGACCCCTTCAGCAAGCAAGACTATAATAATAATTACTCTGGTTCGTATGTACTAAATAATTGGTAATGATGTTAGAAAATATGTTTAAAAACTGATTTTAGTCAACCTTTTCAACCACGAATATTATAAATTTCATAACTGAAGTAAACGCATTCACATAAAATCAATAATTTAAATTTTTTTATAACACTTGTACATAAGTAAATTCTAGCAAAGTATTTTACAGTGTTGTAAAATGCATATATTCTTCTTTCATATTCACCATAAATCGTACTTTTCTGATCATTCTGATTGTGCTTGTACTACTCTTTGATGAGTTACACATCTTGCGCAGTCGGCCACGATGCTCCGTCGGAAGACACTCTCATTCCAACATATGTAAATACTAACGATTTATATAATTTATGCAAAACGTTAACATTATTTTTCACATTTTCGTACCAGGTTATCCAAATAATAGTATTTTAAATGACACGACTTACTTTGAATGGAATGTGAAATCAACTGAGTTTGTGGGACTAAACTTGAGAGCGTAACTCAACGCCGAGGTGGGCAGGTAATATTCTCGCCACGCTACGTACTGTGCATGCGACTTATGCATACGGTACTCCCTATTTACATACATTATGGATGACGCGGTGTGTCTGTACTGAACATCGACCACTTGCACTCTTGCTGAAGACAGATAGTCTTACTTTGACCATCGTGGATCGATTGTTTCGCATAATCCGAACTGGCAGACTTACATCTCGTGTAGGGTGCAGCTGGGGAGAATAAAAGACATGTCCACGACGATTTTGCAGGTAGCGACACCACTAAAAAAAAAAAAAAACACCTGCAACAACACGCAACATTGGTACCTCTGCACCGCCATTCGCGGGAAAACGGAAACACGAATGCGAAGAGACTGAATGCTGGTAGTGTCAGTATAATGAAGCATTGTATTCACGTGTTAAATTCAGTGCTGTAGTCAAGACAACAGAGAGAGTAATATTTGCATTTATTATGTTTTTATGTAATCAGAAGAAAATTATGTATATATTATTGCAGCTCACGTTTTCATATTAAACTCCTGGAGCACACTGAGGAAACGAAACCAATCGAAAACATTTAAAAGTCCACACTTTTGTGAAGTAATTTTCTAGGCACAGTATAATGATTCTGTCTGAGTTACATACAGTCCACTTTTGAGAGTCATATAATCCTAAAGTAACACGATATGACATTATTTTCTCATAGAAGATGTATGTATAGACGTTTATGGAGTTTCGTATTACCTTACTTTATTCTGTTAACAGTACATGTAAAATGTATCATACCATTGGCTAGGATGCTCCTCCCAGTTTAATCCCGAATTTTTCAATTGACGTCTGAATAGTACATGTTTTATTATTGTGCCAAAATTTTAGTACTTAATATACCCGTGTTTTCTCACTGCGTTATCTCGAATACCACAAAGAAATTTATAAAGACATAAGAAGTATAAGAGCTTATATATCAAAGTTACATACAAAAGACTGAGCTAAGGAATTATTCTGAAAACCAGGGCACTGGACACGCTATAATGTTTTTCTTTCCTGTGTTACGCCTCAATCAACATTTTACAGAACCCTCTATGATTGCACGTTAAGAATGCTCTTCTGCTCAAATTATGAATTCTCTCTTCTTACCAGAGTTCGAATGTGGTGCAATTTGCTACAAATTTATTGTACCGTTGTACATACGGTATTTAGATATGGGAGAACTTGGGATAATTTTGGAAACCAAATTCTCTTACTGAAAGATACTGCAAATAGTGTATTTTATAACGTTGTAATAAAAGCGAATAATTAAGACTTCTACTTGAACGCTGAGATGGAAATATCTGTATTGTGAGAGCTGTCTAACCAGAACTACAATTAACTGTAAATGTGAGTTCATTTCATTGTCGTCTGGGTTTGTACAACGACCTACGTCATCACTGTCGACAGGCTACAGCCAGGCAGCAATATCAATGATCGCAGAAGACTTCCCACACAGACCAGGCGACACTGGCCGTAAACGCTCAGTGACCTTCAACACTACAATTTAAGAATAATTGTTGAACAATTCTTATTATTTTTTCTCTTGCTTCTACTTATGCGGTCCAACCGAATCAGCCACTTTTGCTAAACGCGCCATATTGAGACATGTTTAGTTACATAACATTTTGAATAAAAATTGATTGCTCATTATTACAAAAAATGTATTATTTAAACATGTTCTTAGTTAATTAAATTAGTTAACGTATAAAGTTAAGGAGATACTGGGTTCGAACTTCATCTGATACATTATTTACTCACTATCATATGACCCCTCACCCGACGAACCAACAAGAGAACTCAGAACCTGAGTTATTTACTCATAGTAGCTGAACTACATATTTATGGTAGCAACTGGTACGTAATTAGCAAACTGCTAAATTCATATTTGGCCTACCACATTTTCGTTCTAAAATTACTAGCAGTAGACTATCTAATGTGGGTCTGGTAGATTCCAAGACTAGTTGGTATTTACCTGAGAGTGTTGAGTAGAGAGTGAAATCTGCTGGCGTTAGTGTAACGGTCTGGTGTAGTTTAACTTAGTTTTATAAAGGACCAATAGTTTTGACTAGGTGCCTGGTCTATGAACTCTGGCATTTGCAAGACATTTTGGGCAATAACAGCTTCCAATACTGCGCAACAGTTTGGAATAGGCATTGTCATGTATCAGCACGATAATTTCCCTGTTCACAAATCAAGTTCAATTGAATCGTGGTTCGAAGAGAATCAAGTGGGACGGCATACCTAGTCTGCTCAAAGTCCTGAATTAAATTCAATAAAACACCATTGAAATAAGCTCGAGCATCGTTTGCATGACAGAGCCACTCGACAAACAGACAACCACGAACTCTTCACCATGCTTGAGGAAGAATAAAATAATATTTTGTTGACTAGATTTCAATAATAATAATAATAAAACGTCTTAATTTTTGTGGGGAATTTGAGCTAATATCACCTTCTCTTACACTTAACCACTTAACATAATAAAACATAACATTAATTTTTTGAAAAGGAAAAAAAAGAAAAATTAAACAATACTTAATGTCTATAATAAAATTTGAAATAAGCTTATATGAAATCTATAAAAGCAACATACATTAAATAAAACTATGCTGAATAGTGAACTTATAAGATTTCTATTTTGATGTACCTAGGTTTTTATGTGTAAACCTATATGCATATGCATACACGTAAAGGCATACACAAAACCACAAACACATATGTCATATATTCACATATATATAATTGTACTAGTTATAAAAAATAAACTACAAGATACATCGATTAGCAAAAATTCTTAAATTGCAATTTGGTTTAAGGATTTTTCTGAAACATTAAAGCTATAACAGCAAAGGAAAGTCCTGCATCATGTAAGTGACACAGCTTGCGCCTTTGGAATCTACAGCAATTCCCGTTTAATGACTTTTTCTCGCATTGTAAATATCGGTGCACATACTAGCAGATAAATATAACAAATTAAAAATCCTTTGTATTTTAATAATTTTCACTGTTTTTATATTTAACTTGGCTATGATTGTCTTGCGTTTTGTGTAAATAGAATATGTAATATTAAAATACGTCATTAGTTGCGTAGCAGGTAATAATACACACAAAACGTATGAGTTTTAGCCGTATCAAATGATTCTCTCTCGACGTTTCGGCAGTCATTGCAGCTGGCATCGTAAGGCAGAGGTGCCTGTACAACTGAGTGAACAACAGAAGTTTTGAGTAACGTCAACGGCCGAGAAACCCTGCGATCTAACATGTAATAATATGTGGATTACCAGCGCAGTCAACATGTGAGAACACAGTAAATTAAAAACAGGATTTTGAAACTTGGATGAGATATACTGATATTTTTTCGAATTTGGTTATCTTTATTCAACATGGAAAATTGTATGTTTGGAAATTTTGTGACACTGACGAAGTAGCATATCAATGGTAAATAACATTTTATTCACCGTACTTGTATACACGATAAAAAAAATTTCTAATAAACTTTCTCAATTATAATGGGAATTTTTTACCTATGCATTGTATGGAAATAATACCAAATGTCAGGCTGCAAATATAGAAATTTTTAGCGTCGCTACTATACAAAATTGGGAACTTTCCTATGCATTTGACTGTTTCCTAAATAAATGTAGGATCATTGCCATGGATGTATGGGAAAAAAAACCTTACCATTCGCACTAGCCCAATATACGTAAAAACTGGTGTGGTAAATTTTAGAAAAATTTCTTAGAGTGTACAGATATAGGGAAAGATTCATATCTAGGTGGGGAGTTGCGTGACTAGGAATAATTTATCTCTAAATTCCTAGTAAAATTGTAACAGGAATTGGGTTATGTAAAGCCAGCAGTGGGCTAGTTACCTATCAGTTGCCTACTGATCATTCTACCTTCAATATCGAGCTGGGCTACTGCTGCTAAATGACTCGAGTATCTGAGTGATTCTGTCAATGAGTCGGGTAGGGGATCGCATTTAAGTGAGTAGAGATTAAATAAGATTAATATCAAAACCAACATCTCTGAATATAATACATGCAAAAGTTTTTCATATATTGAAATACAAACTTATTGATCACTATTCAATAATAAATAATCAATTTTTATTCAAATGCTTAAGTACAAAATTATATATTTTCATGGCATGCTAAGTAAAAGCTACCGATTCGGTAAGGAATGCAATGTAGGTAGAGAAAAATACTAATTTTAAACTTTTGTATTTTTTAATTATTTTGAAGTTTTGTGCTAAATGTCTCCGAGCATTGACGATGAAGGCCATAAGAGAAGTTCAAAATTATTTGGCCAACGCCCAACAGGTATGAGAGAGTATAAATACCTATCCTACTTGCTCCTTTTTTCCTAATCCTTGTGTCTCTCATAGAACATACCATATCGTTCTACTTTAACACTGGTTCGCGTATCTTCACGCGCATTTTACATAATTATATATACTGCTCGCAAAAATGTTAGCATATATCAGAATCCAGGCTGTTATATTGAAAAAAAAGTAGTTTACATTTCATGTTGGACTCCTAACCGCCAATGAAGAGGGGGGGCACAATACTCGTTTACATCATCCCAGTATGAAACAAACAAAAGGCATAAACTGAAAAAACAACGTAAACAAAGTAATCTCAAATTTTCAATATCAAAAAACAGGTAACGTGTAGGAACTCCACGGATCCTGAGGCACGTTTGTATCCGACGAGGCACGCCACAACATGATCATTAAGCATTTCCTGGCGCGAATTGTCCTATTCACAATTGCGGCTGTTTTTAAGGCCAGAATGGTCGTTGGTGGTTGCGCAAGGTTTGAAATCGCTCGTTTGAGGATGGAACACACATTCTCCATGCAGTTCGTGACAGCTGAATAAGCTGAACATTTTATTCTTCGGATCCCAGCACGGAATATGCTAAACTTTTTGTGAGCAGTGTATCTCAAGCATGTTTACTTTAAATACGGTGTCCGCAAAGTTTGAAAAGGATGTAAGGCTTTTCCAACCGTTAAAACGTGGAGGACTGCTGCAAACAACTAATCCACTGCAATTGTTAGAGGAAACAGTTACTTTAACTGTCGCAGAACCATCACGGAGGGTTGTAAATCACAGTCGATATTTTTGTAAGAATCGTTGCCGGGATCGCGATCCACATAAGAACAGAAATCAACATTCCATTCCATGTCTCCATGCCATTTGTAGTGTTGACTATGGTAAAGAGCAATAAGACTACAGCTTTTGGGGACAAACTCTCCAGTTTGTTCTGTGGATATTTTCTGACACTGGTCTCTCAAGACACCGGTGTTAAGAGCCGCTCAATCTCAATCTACCNGGGGGGGGGGGGGGGGGGGGGGGGGGGTAGCTATACAAACAGGGGCTAAAACAAATAAACCATACATTTTGACAACTCGCTTCTTAGTAGAGAAGAAGTAGACAACAGGGCATGCGAGATGATATTTTCCCTCTATCACTGGTCCAGGAATATAACCAGTCCAGCCCTACTCATTCATTAAGTAAAATTTTTTTTCTTAATTCCATTTTAATTCACAGTTGCTTCCATTGGTTTTTCTACCAGCTAGATAGGGGAGAAAACAAATTAGAAACATCGGGATTTTTATATAAATAAAAAGAGATTTATTTAAATTTATCTAATTAACAACCAGTCACATCTCAGAAATTAAACATAGTATTGAGTTTTTAACGGAGCCTACTCGGTTGACTAGATAACATCATATTTAAAAATTTAAAATAAATCAATATACCCAGCCTGATGGTCTGGAATGGAGAGTCCGTTAAATAATCTGTAAATGTAAACGCAAGTACTTAACATCAGCACTTACCAAGAAAAACCTAATTTAATTCAACTTTAACCTACCTGAATGACTAAACGAGGTGATACTGATGTGTTCTGGTCGACACCGGCCTCCGCCCTCCTGCCCAGTATCCTTCAATTCTGCGGCCAGCACTTGTTGTGCACCCGCCAGGAGTCGACCCCCTGACCCTCTCCCTCCGAGGAGCTGGGGACGACGGCCAAACCCACCGCCACGCACGTAGTCCAGCTCGAGGGGCGGGCTGACGTCTGGCCACCCGCGTCCCAGAAACTAACCTGCACTCACGCACGAAACGACAACGACGTAACAATTGCAATCAGCCCGAGGCATTTGAAAAACTAACACGACCCGCCGAGCTTATATTTCGCATGGCATTTTCCCATGGAAATTATGGCCGATATTCCGTAAGACTGAGGGACCCAGTCATTGTCTGATCTTAGTCCAAGGATGATATAGATATGATCTTCCTCGGAGTTGGTCTGATGTTAGTCCTGATGGTGAGCTAACTATGTCGTATTCATAAACCCAGACTGAGTGGGACTGACTTTAGTCGAGGGATCATCGAAGTACACGGTTGCCAGGTATGCTACGCATGTGCATTGCCGATTATCGTCTCAAATAAAAACTACACTGCGAAAGGAAAGTCACATTTGAGACGGCACACAAATTAAAAGCAGCTTTAAGAAATTGAAACAGAGTTTGTGACTTGGCATGACGTCCAAATTTCCCGTAAATTGAAACTTATTCAATATTTCATCAATCATTTAATGGTAAGTAATATTTTAATTTGATAAATGAAAACAAAAACGTGTATGTCTGTGTGGCTCTGCCCTCATAGCTCAGAGACAGAGTGGCCGACTTGTAGTCGCAGGGTTGGGAGGTCGCGGCCCGGCTGCCTCGTGGCAGATCTTCAGTTCGCATGTCGCGCACATGTGAGTTGTGAATCTGTCGTCCAGTCGGTCTAACGTGAGCTCGTCAAACATCATAAAATAACACATAATGTCGAACTTCATACACGCTATGCCCAACGGCAAATGTTACCTGTTAATATGTCAATAAAGTCAACTTAAAAAAAATGCACATCGTTGGATAAGGTTCTTGATTTGTAAATGAGAACTGCAGGTTCAAATCTCCTTGTTTATTAAAAAAAATTTTATTATGACTATTTCTTTCGATTGCAAGTACATGTTAACGAAATTAATTATTTCCTTTTATGTTTATTTTCGATAATTGCAAAAGTGAAAATAAATTTCTTCGACATGTGTTATACATCTGACTGTCAATCCTGTATTGCTAACACCAGGATGGAGGACAAGATATAATATACTGATAATCTTATTATTTCATGTTAATTTGTTAATTTTTCGTAGCACACACCTATGCTCTGGTAGTTTGGGCTGGTTTTATTTTCTTTATGCCAATACTACCCTTATACTGATCATAAATTCTTATTTTAGTGCTAAATACACTACAGAAAATACATTTTATAATACTTAACATATTATTAGCCACAAAATATTTGTACTTGCACCGTTGTGCACATCATCCCACGATGTAAAAATTTAGTTATCGATACACTTGCTTACAGGAAATATTTTACTTTATATATTTTCAAAATTAGATTTGTATTAAAATTATTTTCGAAAGTATTAATATCACGTCTGGTAAGAATCTGTTTTCAGATAAAGCATTTGATTGACACAGAAATTCGAAAGGCATCGCTGTATCTTAACACTGGTGTATTATGATAATATTTCCTGTGAAATATTATTCACGGAACATTCCATCCATTACATAAGAATATTTTTCCTTCAAAAGATTAACAGAATCAGCCTTAAATGTATTTTTGTTTTGTTTCTTAAACTTTATCTAGCTTTCACTTGCATGTAATATTCTAAGTTCACCATGTTAATTTTCACTTAAATACGTCGTTAGTCCTACCGTAAGTCCAGACTGCATGTTAGTCCATACTAAAGCAAGATGATCCTCGGACTAGCAATAATATGGCTCTCTAAATACGAACAATGTCGGTCGAAGGACGATCTTTCCTTGGTCTGGACTAAAAACGACTACGGATAAGGCCCTAAGAGAGCGGTACTCTGCGAAGCCCTAATACCCGGGGATGACTGTTGGGGCCACATGTACGCAATTTGATCTTATAGTATAATATGTGGTTATTAGTGAGCTAACATCCGTGAAGGGTTCTAAAAGAGTGACCATTGACGACTCTAGAAATGAACTTCAATTTCGTGTGTTTGGAACGTCGGTGGCTGTGGTATGATTGGCGTTGGGGAACTCTCATTGAACAACACTTAGACGACTGCGCATGCCGGAGTCAAATTCACAATTATGCTTATGAATGTGAGTGTGTCCTTTAAATTAAACTTGTAAACGAAATAAATATATATATTCTACAGTTTATTTTAAAAATGTTGTTGTATTAGTAAAAATTTCGTAAAAATATGTTTCTAAAGGTGCAATGAAACGGATTAATATGGTGGAAGCGAACCTCCATTGTGCTGTTGAACATACGTTTTTGACAGCTCGCGAGCCACTGTTGGCTAAACGCACACAGGACAAAATTCAGTCTATCGTATCCTTAAGGCTATGGTCTCAACGTAAGTACTAGTTATTCATATTTGCTTCGATGTATCGATTGACGTCTTGTGAGTAGAAAAATTCTAACATGTTAACACTGCTCTTACCAATAATTATGTCCCTTCTCTTGTTTGTTCTCAGAAATTATGTTAGCGCCTAGCTATGTGTGCACTGTGTATAAGTAGGTAAGGCTATTACTTATGTGAAACTCTAGTTGGCAACACTGGATAACATTGAAAATATTTTTGTCAATATTTACAAAGTATAGTGGCAGCTCCAAGAGCTAACCCCATCTTGTACTTAACTTTGGTGCAAGATGGTGATAGCTCCTGCAGATACCTTTATGTCGCACCAAAAAACTGTGAAAAATTGAAGGATTTTTGGGAAGGGGGGGGGGATATCTCTCCAGTTCACAATATCAATGTTGGGGAATGCCTCACTGTTGCTCCAATGTTTAATTATAATTATTATTCACTTAACTCAATTTCACAAAAATTTGGAGCTGCTTCCGTCTTCCTGCAAGCCCTTCAATTATTTGTGTTATCAAAAATGGGCACATACGATAAAAAGATTAGTTAAAATCAGAATGATGACATGTATGTGTTTATTATGAACAACAAACTGGACATCCATGTTCTCATGATCTTCTTAATATAGACTACCTGTAAACGTTTAGTCTCAAAAAATTAAATATATTTTCGACATATTTCTACAGTGGTGTATGGAGGTTATGGATTCATTTTTACTTTTATCTACACTACAGCACTACAACCTGATTCAGGTGCAACAGTTGACGAAATACCACTCACTGAATGTTGAATTAAAATATCCTTCCGGACGACGAGTTAGATCGATGAGTTAGTAACCATTCACTTAGAGGAGTAATATGCACTATAATTCAACAGAAACCACTGCGTTATCAGAGAATGTGCCGCCGAAATAATCAGTTTGCTAACACTCATTTTAGTGTAATACTTCAGATGCTTTCACTGATTTGAGAAATTTTATCTATTTCATGTAGTGTTTTTTCCTCTTTTGTTCAAGAATAAGTGTTTGGAAATCTAAAGTTTTTAAGAGCTGGTTTATGCTGAAACATGTAATTGTCTTTTAAAGACTGTTTTGCCATGTGGTGGGTTAAATATATATACATATCTTGTGACAGGTTCCAGTTCTTATGTATAGCTCACTACTTCTGCGACGAAGAGTACTTCAAATTTTCTATATTGCATTCCCCCCATTTATTTTAAAACCGGTATTGCAATGATGCTACAAGTCCTTTGGTTAGTAATCCACATCATATGTTTCGATGTTGTCAGGTGTGTAGTTGTATTAAATTCTAGTGTCTGGCGATCGGGAGGAATTCTCTCCTGCGTTAACGTCACCGATTGTTATTTAAGTATTGTTTTAGTAATTAACAAATACATAAACTCATTCTCTTGTCATATTCGTTATACTCTATGTAAAAATAATGAAACTTTTTTTATAAACTGCCTACTTAAAACAGTCTTTTATAGAGGAATGATAATAGAGTGATATCAGTTATGTATTTTTTTGCTCTTTCCTTCATAATTAAGTGGAAACTCGTAAGCACGTCTGCACATTTACATAACTAAGTAAAATAGACTCGGTTGTATTTCCATACTGAGAAACAAGAATGCCGAATACTCTCAGACTGTGCACCGCAGTAGTTTCAAGTATTCCACGCATCTTCGTTTCTTCTTTGGAGCAGCTTTCTCTCTCTCTTTCACACGCACTATCTCTCTCTCGCTCTCTGGTGAAACTATCTACATATTGGACACTCGCCCTTTCATGGTCGTAGCTTTGGAGAACACTTTCTTCTTAGAAGGAGACTTCTTGTGCCCGGAGTCGTGACCGACTCCTTCATTATCTTCTCTGCCATAGGTGGATCTTTCCTGACAGCTCTTTAGTAGCTGTATATATCTTCCTTTATTTTGAGGAAGCAGTTTCAAAAACAAAAAAAAAAAAAATATTAAGCTCATATTCGGCACAGCATTTTTCTAACAAAATTACGGCCGCTATTCCGGAAGACTAAGAGTGTGGTACTCTGCGTAGCCCTAATAACCAGAGCTGATTGTGACTGCCACAGGTACGCAATTTGATTATATATGTTTATATGTGGTCATTACTGATGTGACATCCGTATAGGATTCTAAGAGGGTAACTGATTTTGGCGGCCGTATACATGAACTTCGATTTTGTGGGATTGGCACGTCGGTGACTGTGGTATTGTTGTTGTTTGGGATCTCTCGTAGAACAACACTTAGGTGACTGAACATGCTGGAGTAAAATTCACAGTCATGTGATGAAGATAAATTGTATCATTAAAATTAAAATTATAAACCAAATAAAATATATTCATTCTACAAAATATTTCTAAAAATGTATTATTTTATTAAATGTATTGTAAATATCTGTTACGATTTCTTATTAAGTTGCTATGAAATATATTACTATGGCGGTAGACGAATAAGAATGGTAGCCGTAAAGCAATATCAGAATTAAATAATCATATTTTAATCCTATATTTCGGAATTTTTCGAATTTTACTTTCAAGCTTCATCATACATGAACGACTGTTGTACGACTCTCACTTGGATTTTTTTCCCCCAGATTTTTTACGTTTGTGATAGGTTCCAGAATTTTTAGTCTTCTTTATGAGATCACTTTCCTGTCTATGCGTCTGTATGTGTGTGTATTGGTGTGTGTCTGTGTGTGTTTTTGTCCCCTAAAGTTGCGAACCAAATTTCTTCAAATTTGGTGCAGGGGCCACGGTGGCTGAGCGGTTAGCCTGCTCGCTTCCCACCAAGGCGAACCGGTTTCAATTACCGGCTGGGCCACTCTCGGTTTTTCGCATATGGTAATCGTGTCGGACGGTGCCGCTGGTCGGTAGGTTTTCTCGAGAATATCCCGTTTCCTCCGCTCTCTCTTTCCAGCACTGCTCCATACTCACCTTAATCACCCTCATTGGCTCTCAATAACTCGCTGTTAAGAGCCGCACAAATCTCTTCATTTACTCACTCCAAACTCGGTACACATATAGTACTAAGTAAGGACATCTGACTTTTATGAACTTTTACCATGCCAAAAGCTAATTTTCAAAATGGCAGACATTTGAAAATATAGGGTGCAATGTTATATCTCGGGCAACCATTTAACCCATTTTAGCAAAATTTAATATGTTGACAGGGCATCATGTAAAAAATGAAATTGGAGACAGCTATTATTATTGGTCTGCCATTCTGTAAGATAGAACTACATGAAAAATAAAGATTTATACATCGTTTCCCGAAAACTGCTCAACCTATTCCCGCAAACTTTGGCATACAGTTAATACTATAACAGGCTACGTAAATATATGCTATTAAAGTAAATCAGGCACTTTTTTTAAATGGTGGCCATATAAATATTTTATGACCAAATGCTTTACCTTCCACGCAGTTAGATACATCTGAAACAAACATGGTTTGCTGTAAGCATCTGTTAAAAACGTCAGATATGTCAATAGATAGCATTTATTTGTAAGCTATTTTGTTAAATAGCACCGCAGGAAAAATGAGTATTTATATCATATCGCAAGAATAAAACAACCGATTACTACCAAAATTTGTAATCACATATTACTACGGTGGCCATGTAAATGGTTAGGATTTTAGTAAGTTAGACAATCATTTTCAAAATAGCGACCATGTAAATATTTTACATTAGCATGCTATATCTACGAAACCATAGAAACACTTTCGTAGTAACTTTGTATGCTGGGATTACCAATAACAAACATCAAACATATTCCCCTAGAGCTTCTCTCAACAGCTATTTTGTAAGATATCGGCACATGGAATAGTGAAGTCTTTTGTCTTATTTTGGGAGAACAATTAACTGATTCCTATCATATTTGGCAAACATGTCGTATTATGGTAGGCCATGTAAACTGACAAGTTTTAAGTGGTTCAGACACTTATTTTAAAAATGGTGGACATATATACATTTTATTTTAGTATTTTTGGGTTTAACTTGTTGTGCAGCAAGCCCAGTCTCTAACTAGGTCTTGTATGGCGATGAAGTAATGACAGAGGAATTGTCTCGCTAACTCCCTCTGTTTCATGTCTTTTTCACTGGTCGAGGAGGCGAAATGTGATGGGGTAAGATGACGTCATGAATCTTTGACCAAACAGCAACCTTTTCAACTGGATAAACAGTTTCAAGATAAATGAATTGATGTTTTGAACTGCTCACACTCGTAGGTGTTTCATCATGGACACTTTTCTCTGAACCATTTTCATTGTCCAATGTATACGTGTTAGGAATGTGTCTTGGTTGAGAGAAGGGCAAATAGGCAGTCAAATAATCTTCTTCTGTGGAAATATACCTACATAATAAGTATATCCCCGTGGCTTTGAAGCCATTAACTGCCATGTCACCTCTTCGGACCATTAAATAAGTAGGTCCAAAGTGTTCTATTATGTCAAACACGCCGAATGGGCTGTGAGCTTTGTCCAAGAAATATACGTACCTCTTCACTGAAGTACGTTTTTAAAAACCCCATGAATGAATTATCGTGTGGTTGCAAGTGTTGTGTGTGTCTGTGTGTGTGGGAGGGGGGGATGCAGATAAAAGTAATATGATTTTATTTTGCTAAGTTGATAAATTCAATATTCCGCTTGTGCGTGGTGTGCCCATCTAACAAAAACAAACAAGGAGAATCCTTTGTGGGCTTTGCATATCGCAGTAAATGATCAAACCACTTCGTAAAAATGTTTTTTTTGTACCCGGCCACTAGGGTTGCATGATGCTATTGAACCAGGTGGAACACCTCTCATTAGTTGTTTAATCATGACTTTCTGAATAAAATAACCACACGAAAGAAAATGACCACCAGCTCTCCTACACGTGATGATAGTCAAAATGACCCCCTTTCAGCTGACGTCAAGGCCCCAATTTGCCATTTTCCAAGGAGTCCTAACACATGAGGAATTTTACGTTGCACGACCGACAAACCAGCATCGTCTGGCACGATTCCCACTTGCGCAAATCCGGGAGTGACGTGACCGGGAATTGAACCCGGTTCGCCTTGGTGGGAGGCGAGTAGGCTAACCGCTCAGTAACTGTGGCCCCTTCCCAAATGTTTTGGGTTATGTTACTGCACACAGCTATCTGAAATACAAGTGCCGAACATATTCCTGTGTAAAGCGAAAAAACGTGGCTTCAATCTCCATTATGCCTTAATAAACTCTTGCTCAAACTCAGGAGTAAATCTTTGTTTACCACCAAGGTTTTTGGGGTCACGGTGGTGTAGTGGTTAGACATTTCTCGCCTCCTACCTTGGCGAACAGAATTCGATTCCATTCGCATGAGGGTATCGAGATGGATGATGCCGCTGGTCGTCAGGTTTCCTCAGGGATCTCCCTTTTCCTTCGCCCTTACATTCCGGCACTGCTCCATACTCACCTCACTTCACCCTCATCGGCTCCCAAGACCTTGATTTAAAGGGCCACCCAAATATCTCCACTCTCCACCCAAGGTTTGTAGATGCAGTTTTCTTGGCGTCTGACTCCTTACTGTTGGCTAGACGATAGAGCGATTGATTTTGCAATTTTATCCGTCTTCCATAGCTTCCTTTGTTAGTTATATCGCTGTTATTCTTATACTTCTTTGATAATTAAATAGAAGGCATTTAATCTTATTTTTCTTTGTTATGTAATAAAATTTTGAAAATTTGGTTACAAACAATAATTTTCTTCATTATTTGAAAAGAAATTGTAGGTATTTTAATTATTTGAATGCGTTTATTTATAACCAATTACCAATAAATTAATTTTTATTTGTATTTTCATTTGTCAAAAGACATTCATATCCTATGTTAATTTTGTAATTAGAAAATGGGTAATCTGGAATACTAAACATTTCGTCGGTTTTTATGGAATATTACGTATTTCACAATACCCAACACACCGTGTTAGAAAAGGTCCTTTCTGCTAACTTCACTCAGTTCTCAAGAATTTGGTTTTAAGAGCCGCCCAAATCTCTTCACTCGCTCACTTCTAACTTTACTAGATGTAAATATAAGTATAAACTAATGATAATAGCACTACTGGCTCTTACGGTGGATTTTAAATTATGATTAATTCTGTTTACAAACTTCAAAACACTTAGAAAATTCGGAGACACTCACCTACATAAACTTTCCAAAAACAAAAATAAAATAATCGTTTATGCAACAGCCAGTTGACGAGCAACACCCATGAGACTGAACGCAAGACAACATGCGAAAACTGTGAATTAGTTCGACCGCACGCCAACAGGTTGCAGCATCTTACAGTTCAGATATCAACCTATTCCATATTACCCGCCTATTCCATAATACCCGAACTACCTCTAACAAAATTCAACTTAACTTGGTATACTGGTAGTATTTATTACAACTATGAAATGAGTCTACGTAGTCTCTTTTTCCGCCATTTTGTAACATAGCACAATAAAAAAAATTCATTCTGGAAAAATTAACCAAATTCTTCAAAATTTGGCAGACAAGTAGTTCTGCGGAATAAGTCAAACTTTTTTTTACCATTATGGCGGTTTTATATACAGGTATAGCTTTGACTTCTATATATAATGAATCATGTAACCAAAGTCAATTTCCCTTCGAATGCTGATAGAATTTATAACAACACAAATTCTCCTTTGTCTTACATTTTGAAAAATAAAACAAAAGATTGAAGTTTGAAAATTTTAAAGTATTTCAGGAAACGATATACTGATTCCTACCAAAATTTGCAACCGAATAGTACTATGGTAGACCATGAAAACTGATATGTTTTTAGGTCCGTGAATTATTTTAAAAATCGCGGCTTAGTAAACTATATGCACGAAATCATGTAACAAATTTAGACTTCAATTGGTAAAGGCCTACTCTGTATCTATTACATCGATTAAATGGGTTTATAAAGTATCTCTTTTTTCTCCACAATATTGTAAGAAAGCGCCGCATTAAAAAATATAGTTCTTAGATCATATCTCAGGAAACAATCAAGCGATCCCCCCCCCCCAAAATTCAGGCGACAAGTTATACTTTTTTAGTCCATGAAAATTTGTACGATTTAAGGGGGTTTCGCATATTATAAACGTAACAGCCGTGTTAATATTTTAGGTTAGTATATCATATGTGCCAAATAATGTAACTTTATAAGCTGGGAGTAGCTATAACCAACATCGACTTTGCTAATAAATAACTTTGTGTCCGTAATTCGTGAAATCGCGGAATTGAGCTTTTATGCCACATCTAGGGGACCAATCAACAAATCCCCACCAAACTTTGCACATTAGTAAAGCTACCCTATATATAGGCCATGCAAACTTACACGATTAAAGTGACTCGCATACTTGATTTTCAAGATGACTTCCACGTAAATATTTCAGGTTAGTAAACTATGTACACCAAAACATTAGACTCATTTAAAAAACATGTTTTTGCTCCAAACGTGCCTCCGTAATTCAGTTGGTTGCATGTCAGCTTACGGTGTGAGGGATTCTGGGTTTCAGCCACGGGTAAGGCCTGTGTGCAGTTGTAATTGTTTCACTGGTATTGCTTATGTTTCTGATTCCATGTCTAGTGATGCAGTATCTCTGTCTACAACACGTAATGGCCTAACTACAATCTACGCTTTAAAAAACATAAAATTGATTTCCTTCCGTTTAGAAGAAAGTAGGCTCATAAGCTATATCGGTAATATTCTTGTTTTTCACTGCTTTGAAAGTGGAACACGTGCAGCTCAATGCAGGTTGATGGAATCCAAGAAGCAGTTTCTGTCAATTTTTACCAGTAACATAAAAACAAATAGACTATCTTCGGCGTGAGGGAAATTATTTGTGAGATATCCTACTTGCAAAAGTCCAGTCACTTTTATGTAATAAAAGTTCTCATCAATTTTTTTTGCTTTAAAACATTAAATTTTTAGCCAATGGTTTTTATTTTTAAATCACGTTTTACAGCTTGCCTCCCAATTTCTTGAAAAATTAATTCGGATGCCGTTAAATACAAGTTTTGCTTTTTAGCTGTCCAGTAAATTTACTTTTCTTGTCACGGATTTAATTTTCAAATTCTTTCCGACTGTGACTTTTACTCTTAAGATATAAAAATTTTTGTTGTTAAAATGTACATTGTATAATTTATGAAAGAAATTTTCATCGATTTGAAAATTCATTCAAAATAAACTCTAAGCCTGAACTTGTGATTTCAATCAGTAGAATTATTTTCCTGAATTTTCAGTTAATGTGCTTTCGTCTACTGGCGAATCAGTGGAAAACACTGAGGCTTTCTTGCCAGGCGAGGGCAATTCACTAGGAATCAGTAGAAATCGTTGTTTAATCGGTGAATACAAGCGATTAGAATTATTAATACAATTTTTCTAATTCAAGTGGGAGCAGTTTCAACTGACCTGCAGTGGAATGCGCTGATCTGGAGCAATTTTAACTGTCTCCAATTTAGAGTAAATGTGGAAACTGCGATTGGCTCCTGTTCATTTAATCCAATAACTTGCGGGATTTGACATTTCCACAAATCATTATATAATTGGAGGACACTCCGTGGCTTGTTTTTATTTGCTGTTGACATCCTCAGTTCGATCCCAGGCGTCGGCGGGATCAAATTTCTCTGGACGGGGCTTTTCAAGCAGAGGGCGTGGCAACACTGCTTAACCGCGGGGATTTATCTCGAGGGACTTTAATTCATATAATCTTTTCTCACCTCGTGAGCCAACCGGTTCCGTTTACCACCGATCTCGTGGCATTAGTATTTTGTCGGAAGTAATTTTTAGTGTTATTGAACACTTAGCGGAAATGCTAGGAATGATTACTTAGTAGCGAAATCTGTCTGGTTGTTTAAAATTTAAAGTTAATAAAAGTGAAACTATAAATAAATCGCAGGACTTAACACACGAATATTTAAGCTTTTCTGCCAAAACTCATTGTGTAGTGAAAAATTATTATTTTTAATTGATATAAATAAAGAATCGGAAATTTTAATGCAACTGAGACATCCGCTGGTTTTTACATTGATGAACGAGAAGTACCAGCGTAAATATTCTTTGAAAATTCATATTCAACACTTAATTTTCTACTCTTCATTTCGCAACTAAATTTTAGAAGTGGTACTGTCACTATATTGCTCCATTGGCAGAAGAACGTCACTACGCACAATATACTATTTGAGATAGTAACGTGAAAAAATTACCAAAAACTAAAAATATTTTATGTTATGAACATAAATATAGTTTAGAAAATTGGCTACAAAAGGCACTTGTTACTCGCTTGTTTAGTTATATTGCTCACAATACTGGTTGTTTAAGAAAGACATCAGTTGTTATTTGAAACGAATGGTGGGAGGCAGATTGCGCGTGAGATTTGAGGTCACATTTTCTAATTTGTGTTTTATATCTTGTCATACTGAAAATGCAAAGGAAGTAGTACGTTATTAAGCAAAATGGATAATCTACACAATTACGTCATTTGACTAATTAAACGAAAAACGTAACTGTTGGCGTATCAGAAAGATAGATACAACAAACCAATTAATTAGACATGTGTAAATATTTCATAATGTAAAAATAATTACTAAATGGTCTTTAAAATATTTGATAATATGAATTTTATTACACGAACGCAGAAATATTTACTAAATTTAGGTACTTGATGTGACTAATATTTAACAGCCAATTAAAAATATATATTCATGAATTCTTTCTGAAAAATACAATTTTTTAAGATGTGGGGTTCTTCCGATTATGAACAACCATTATAGCAGCGATAATTATCCATCTTAATCGGACAGAAAACCACCCTATTTTTCGTAGCATGTTTCAGTCCTGCGTGATCCTACAGCGATGCATTTGTTGCCACATATGTTTTGAAAATAATAAATATTTCTGCTGGTCGCTGCAAACAGAGCTGACGGCCGCGTTATCAAATTAAAAATTCAATAATTTGGAAAAAAAATTTTGACAATTTATTTAATTGTAGTTTTAAAGAACTCTGGGCTTTCTTTCACACAAATGGAAAATAATTTTTTTGAAACGCCATATCTTGTATAAAGTTAATCACATACAACTTTATGTATGACGTAAAATTCACAAACGACTAAAACAAGTTGATATTAGGTGTTGTCAACGGACGGGAAAATATCACATAGAGAATTACCCCCAAGGAATCATTTCAGAGCAGGTCCGGCACATAAAAACATCTTCTTTTGCCCTTCGTTCACTTGCAGTATTGACACGTGCCTCAGACTGTTTTCTTGTGACTGAGGAGAGAGCAGATTCCAGTTCTCGACATACGTCACCCTGGGGAATATGCTGTGATCGTCTGTGATTTATATGTCATATTGTTGAGAGTTGTTCACTCACGCATTCGTCCGCATACATTGTCCTCGTTTTTATAATCACGCATTCTCAATTTACTTCACGTTTATTAAATGACATCAACAATTTCCAGTAATTTTCCATTTGTTATTCACCTATCCGTCAGGAACAATGATTCTTGCCTTGTTTTTAGTTTCCGCGTATTTTTATGTCTTATTCGATTTTTTTCTACAAATGCAACATACCTTTCTTTGGCGTGTGTCCTTTACCTTTCTTCACTCCAAACTTACGATATTTCCAAAAATCATTCAAAGAAAACATTGTGCCACACATTTTCAGGAAAAAAAATGGCTGGCATCATTATAAGTAAAATTTTATCGCGTGTACACGATGACCTTAACTATTTTATTAAGTGATTCAAGTACGATACTTATAACAGTAAAAGTTATATTATAATCCTTAACTTATTATTACGAATCTTCGCGATTAATTAATTACCAAGGAGGAGATAGAATTAAAAAAAAAATTCTCCCACACTGTCACACGATTATTATTCACCTACAAATTTCATACAAAAACGGAAACACATATTTGTAATGTTGGCTGCTGTTTCGCAGAAAAATGCATGGCAAAATGCCCGAGGCTCACAGGAGTTATAATTGACAAAACGTTGGTAGGGCGGAGGTGGGATGCACTTGCATTACTTGAATCGTCCCGAGTTACATGTGCTATGGCCGTGAGTCATGTCTGTTGCATGCGAAGACAAGAAAATAATATAGGTTAGTTTTAGCCTAATTTCCTTGGAAATATAGGCTTACGCAATCTTGGAATTGTCTGTCTGGAATATATGTCTGTCTGTTAATAACTTTAGAACCCGTGAACCGAATTTCAACAAACTCGGTGCACATTTAGTACTTAGTGGGGTCATCCGACTCTTATAGATTTTTACACCTTCGTATACTTGTTTCAAAAATTGTGGAAACTTTAATATTAAGGGTGAATTTCATAACTCGGAAACATTAAACCAATTAAGGAAAGTTTCTTATTTTGACAACTCAAATATATGATTTAGTGCGTGATAATGTTTTTTTTTATAATTTAAGATATCACTACATTAAAAACAATTACATTTTATCTACAGAAATAATCATTAAATTCCCACCAAATCCCCAGGTAACTAATGCTCTGGTGGGCCAGTAGGCCATGTAACCATTACGACTTAAATGGATAAGGCACTTATATAGAAAATAGTAGTCACATAAAATTTTAGGTTAATTTGTATTTATACTAAACCAATTATCCTATTTAAACCAAACTTGATATACTTAAAGTATCAACTACAAGCATGAAATATGCTAATATATAACCTCTTTTGTCCACAAGTTTTTAAGATAGCACCACATCAAAAAATATTATTTTATATTTTATAACTTGGGAAACAATCAGCCGATTCCTACCAATTTTGGGGGAAAAAAAAGCAGTATACCATGTCAATTTATTTTTTTAAAGTGGTTCAGGCACTTATTTTTAAAATAGCTGCTACATAAACATATTGATTACTATGATATATATACATGAAGAGATGTGATTAATTTCGATTAAACTCTGTATGCTGGAAGGTATATAATACAGTGGTGTGCCATGTTAACATGTGCGATTTAAATGGACAAGAAACTTATTTTTAACATGGTTGACATAAAAAGTATTAAAGGTGTATTTGATATACATACACTGAAGAACCAAAAAAACTGGTACACCTGCCTAATATCGTGTAGGGCCCCCGAGCACGCAGAAGTGCCGCAAGACGACGTGGCATGGACTCGTCTAATTTCTGAAGGTATGCAGGAGGTAATTCAGAAAATAAATCCTGCAGGGCTGTCCACAAATCCAATCTGCGCCAATTTGAGAAAGGGTTGCACGCCTGTCCCGTTTAGTGATTCTCGCCAGTCGTCGTTTGTCCCGTTCTTTCGCGATCTTTTTCCAGCCGCAGCGATGTCGAATATGTGACGTTTTACCGGATTCCCGATATTCACGGTACACTCGTGAAATGCTCGTACGCGAACATCCAAATGCTATCGCTACCTCGGAGATGCTATGTCCCATCTCTCGTGCACTGACTATAACACCACGTTCAAACTCACTTAAACCTTGATAATCTGCCATTGTAGCAGCAGTAACCGATCTAGCTGCCGACGGCATCGCGTTACTCTGATTGGTTCCATACCTCTGTTATTTGCATACGCATGCCTACATGTTTTTTTTTTTGGCTCTTCAGTTTATATACCATGCCGGTTTACCAATTTCGACCAAACACGGTATGCTGAAAGTATCAACTACAAACATTAAATTTGCTAATGGATTGTGTATTTTGTCCACCATTTTGTAAGACTGTGCCACACGACAGTAAAAAGTTGTGTAACCTATATTTCGAGAAAAAATCAACCAAGTTCTACCAAATTTGCAAACAAGAAATAATGCTGTGAAACTGTTAAGTTTTAAGTTGTCAGACACTGATTTTAAAATTGCGGCTACATTATAATTTCTGAATTTTATAATATATATATTAAAAATCGTATAAGCAGGTTTAACCAAACTTTGTCTGCTGGTTTTAGCCTATATTACAACTGTAAAGTGTGCCTATACAACAATTTGAAAATTGCGGCTTCATTATAATTTCTGAATTTCATAATATATATATATTAAAAATCGTATAAGCAGGTTTAACCAAACTTTGTCTGCTGGTTTTAGCCTATATTACAACTGTAAAATGTGCCTATACAACAATTTGAAAATTGCGGCTTCATTATAATTTCTGAATTTCATAATATATATATATTAAAAATCGTATAAGCAGGTTTAACCAAACTTTGTCTGCTGGTTTTAGCCTATATTACAACTGTAAAATGTGCCTATACAACAAATTTTATGCACCATTTTGTAAGATAGCTTCACTTATCTGCCATAGCTGAAGAAGCAGTTAAACGAGTCTCATAAAATTTAAAAAATTAGTATTATTATTGTAAGTCATGTAAACTTACGTTTTATAAGTAGGTCAGGCCATTATTTTCAAAATGTTGGTAATATCGATATATTTTTTTTAACAACATGCTCTTCTTATGTACGTAAATGAACGCTTGAAACAATATCAAAATTAAATAGCTTTTTTTTTTTGAGACAAACACAAATAAGTATAAACAATATTGGGACGTTTTGGCAAAGGTATTTCGGCCAACCTCGTGAACAAATATATTGCACAGGTGATGCATTTCAGATTCCTGAAGAAGCAAATCTGCGCATTTAATTGCAGGGAAATACATGGTTTCAAGTAATGAGTACAGAAGCAAGAAAGTGTTAAAATGAAATTATGCTTAAGCAGCGTCCTCCATCACTGCCAGTTGTTGAGGAATCTTAAAATACTCCAAATTTTGGTGAAAGCTAAAAGAAAATTGCTGTCTGTAGTTCCGCTTGACTCGTGGACATTTGAGGCTTTGCTGGTTGACGTCAGATGATTGTGCAGACAAATATAAAGCTACTATAAATTAATCAAACACACAAAGATTATTATTAGCTTTTTTTCTGGAGGTGATTTCCAGGCCAAAACTTTATGTAACTTCATGCTAAACCTTGCACCTAACTTGATGCTAGGCATTAAAAATTTTATGCAAGAACGAAGTGGAGGTAGCGATTAGAAGTGCTTAACAATATTGCGGTTTGGGGGAAGGGGATCTCTATTAAAAATTAGAAACCTTCTAATGGACACGTATGAAAAGGGGTGCGGCTTTTAATCCCCTGGATTATTTTTCCACTTCGAAGTTTAACATTTAGCAAATACGTTAGATTATTTCATTACGAATTCGTGTGTGTTCCTCTGGCACTAATAAAATCTTTGACACGAAATGTGTAAACATATCATTAAAACATTCGACAAACGTCGATGATTAATAAAAGTAAAAATATATCCTATAGATTTTCTTTATTCAAGGCCAAATCTGACACTATCATATTGTGACAGCTAACGAAAAATTCCTACAGTTGGTGGAGGCGATTGCCCTTGTAGCAACACTTTCTTTTTGCATTCGCTCTTGTGATAGACATAACTCATCTTGACCAGAATGACTGGGGAGGTAGTGGTAGGAGGAAAGCGACTACAAGAACCAGTTGATTGCCGCACGATTACGCCACTGGCGTACCTAAATAATTATAAAGCTACGTTGCGTTGGTTTTAGGTAACCACAGGAAAAAAAGTTTGTGGGCCAGTTTTTTTTCCTTTCAAATGTATAATGTTGCATGGCTGCGCGGAGGCAACGAGCAAGAAGCTGTCAGCCTGCTGAATGTCAACACTACATGTTTGCCCTTTGTGTGCCCGAAGCGTGGATTTATTCTTTCGTTCCTACTCCTGGTGTACAGCTGCAACTGCATAGTCTTTGAGGCGTACAACTGCAGGTAGTGGAACAACTAGGTCTTCTGTTCAGGCCATTAATTCTATGCATAACATTTCCCAAGAAATATTTTTCCTGAAAAAAAAAAAAAGAATCAAGCCTAGAAAAATAACCAATATGGGTTAGATCCGGTTAAGCAGGGGGAGGCAGAAATTAATTGTTTCTGAGGGGGAGGGCCCTACGTTTATAAAACTGCCCATATATATATATACATTTTTATCAGCCGAAGAACATTATATGATGTAGATACCGGTATTTTTAAATTGCTCCCTTTATTTTTACTATTGTATTATACTGCTTTGTTAATCTAATTTATCGTTTAACAAGTTAAATTTTTTTTTCTTATTTAAATGTTTCCCTCACATTTTGGCTGGTATAAGGAGGGGGTTTGAACCTGTCAAGCTCCCCGCCTTTTTTTTTTTTTTTTTTTTCATTTTTTCTTTGACGTGCCTGTCNGTTAGATTATTTTAGGTTAGGTTATGTCGCACTTGTTACAACAGAACTGACTTAGAATGCCATAATAAAGTGAAAAGTATAGTTTTAACACTTGAAATAAAATGTTGATGGCCATAATGTCGTAGTGTTGTTTTTCTTGCACGTGTCGTTAGTGCGGTTCGTGCATGCTCGAGGCAGCGCTGTACGTTCGTAGAGTGAATATGGGGTAGAGCGATCTCGTTAACTGCGCGAACCAGTGTCCGTGTCCCGCCCCAACATTGAATTGCTTTTCTGCCAACACGACTATCACAAACGACGTGGCAAGGATTTTGAGGTTACAACACTGTTTGTATAAACAAGTGTTTTGAGGTGTGTGTATACTTCCTTTAACCAATTTAAAATGTTTTTTATTAAATTCAAAAAGTAAAGTATTTTATTTATATTTAAGTGCTTCTCTTTTCAAAATTAAAATATAAAAATCCGCGTTCATCCTTGTTGACCGTGTGACTACGACAGATGTGCTGGTTTGGGGTAGGTCGATGTTAGGTACACATGCGCAATAGACAAATAGTCTCTATAATTCATCTTTAAATTACTACTACGTTAAGAGAAAAACTTCGGACTAGACTGAACTCGGACTGCATTTAAACCGTAGCGAACACGGAGCTAACAAGGACCGAAAGTCAGGTTTACGGTAAAGTTTTCGATCTCGATTGACATGTAAAGAAGTGCGAAATTGATTTTAACATGAACTGAAATCTGTGTAGTGACATCTTTTGGCAAATGCGTAAACAAGAAAACAAACAACGCTCTATAAATAAATAAACTATAGTTAAACCGTTTTTCTCCCGGAGTTATTGTGAAGATGACGTTTTTTTTTCTAAACTTAGATAATCAAAAATCTCTCGCTTCCTGTATATTAATTTTTAGCAGAACATAACTTTTATATTTGTTTCTCCTCTATTACGCTTATAAAAACCGTACTTCCATTCCGGTTCAAACGTTTTGCATGTCCTTCATTTCAGATATTATTGCTATATTGGCTTAGAATTTGCTTAAAACCAATTCGAAAACTCAATACGTGCCATACACTTCCAAAATGGCACCACTTGTTTTGCTCTTACTCCTAGTTAACTCCTATTGGCAGTGTTTAGACCAGATTTTCAATCCAGATTCTACACTCTAGCCCACTTTGCCCAACTGGAGTGGATTACTCAATCCACTCCTGCTTCAGTCCAGTCCAGATATGCTCATAGTAACGTTTCAATCGGGATTCTTCAGTCCGCTCCAGGTTCAAGCGGGACAGAAATTTTACCCTAAACGCACTAGATGTGTACGTCTGGTCCTGTTGACGTGCTCCGAGTTCCGCCGAGAAGCCAAGTAGGAGTTCAAATAAATCGTGTATGACACAATGGAAGATTCTTTGGACGATTCCATGCAAGTGTGCATGGCCGCTTGCATGGATGGTTCTATGAGGGATTTTGCCACCTGCTGGCCGTTTTCATGGACGTTTTCGTAATTGGTAGTGTACAATTTTCGATGGAAGGTCTCCTACAAGGTTAAAATTTTAGCCAATCAGAGAGATGGTGGTACAGTCATTTTGTTTCTTTGGTTTTGAGAAAGACCGTTAAACTATTAAATAAGAATAAATTGTAAATTAAAATTCCCGGAAACGTTTACTGATTCTCAAACAGCATTGCGTGAAAAATATGGTAAACTTGTGTTTATTTAACACAAAAGTTCCAGTTGTAAGAACAAAACGTTAGACTGTGGGCATATAGTCCATTTACGGCTATTTCCAACTTTTCCGAAGCCCTGCTAAAGTTCTACATATTAAATATTCCTCCGCCTCGTGCAAACAAAGCTTAGCCAAACCTAGGATAACTCATAAAAAAGGACTGCGCACCGCATTCGTGCTCACTCAGTGTAATAATATTTTGCATAAGGACTATTACTTAGCAGGCATTTCCCAACACACCTCTTTTCTGACTGTTTTTATTAACATTATTTATAAATAACATATTATAATTTACAAATAATATATATTAAAATTTCAACTGAACCAAAAATTAAGTACTTTTACGTTACCACTTTAACGTTACCAGTAGTGTAAACCGCTTGTAATACGTGGCATATTGAGAAATAACTAAACATGTAATACATGGGGTGATTTTTTAAAGGTTAGATTCAAAAAGTGTGACGAAATCGCGAATAGGCTATAAACACATAATGCTGAAGTCATGAGCGAAGATTGTTCCTGAACCACAGTTGCAGAAATAAAATCATTAAAAATATACATACGCTTGTCTTTACTTGTGCGGCAACAATTATCGTTGGAAAGGTAATTCCACAGAACCCTCAATAACTGCTTGCATGCAGGCTTGGGTAGCAGGTCTCGTGGAGGCTTCAGCCCGAGTCTGTACGGAGAATGTTATCGTGGCATACAGGTTTCAGCGCCGCCTTGTGTCCCCCCCCCCCAATCCAAATCCCGNGGTCATGGCCGCCAAAGTGTCGAATCTGGAGTGGGCGAAGATATTTGGGTGGTTCTTAACAGCGATAAGAGTGATTGAAGTGGGTATGGAAAAGCGCCAGAATAAAGATGCTTTGGGGAAGGGGGGATCCCCGTGAAAACCCGCCGACCAGCGGCATCGTCCGGCACGATTCCCACACACATATGGAAATCCGGGAGAGACCCGGCCGGGGATTGATTGAACCCGTTACGCCTCGGTGGGAGG
>NQII01000343.1:623120-684152 GCA_002778355.1 Clitarchus hookeri
CGACACCTCGTTGTACCCTCACCACACCCGAGTACTTTATGGAATATGTTCACAACGAACTCCACTGAACTCGGGAGAAACTGCGCACGTTTGCGCGTTAAATGCGCAGAATGGCGCAGTTATAAAGGCCCAAACCAAAACAATAATTGACTTTTTAACCCCGTAACGTACACACTAATTTTTCGTTTCAGGTAATGCAAAAGAAGACACTTTTTGTGTGAGAAGTACTTACGAATTCCTTACAATACCGGACACTTTGGAACCTATGAAAAGGGTTTCATTGATCCCCATGCGTAAGAAGCAACCAATTATAAAAATATTTCGTGGTTCAGCAGCTGCCAATAGCATTGCGCAAGGAAAGAAAATGCCCGCATTGGTGCTACCTACCAGACCTGTACAGCACCGACCATGATTTAGCCTGTTCTGCAACATGTCAAACGTGGACGAATATACTCGGAATAACACGTCAAGGGGTTATATGCAATTACTTGTATGCTAAAACGGAGTGGAGTGCAGCCCCTAATACATCTTATAATCGAGGTATTGAGAGCTGCTGAGGGTAATGTGATCGGAGTATGGTGGAGCGCCGGAATTCAGGGGCGGGGGAAAACGGGAAATCCCCGAGAAAACCCGCATGCCAGTGGCATCGTCCAGCAGAAGCGAAAATCGGGGAGCGACTCCACAGGGAATCGAACCCGGTTCGCCTAGTTGGGAGGCGAGTAGTCTAGCCACTACACCACCGCGGCCACAGTTATTCGGAAACGAATTACTGAAACATAGCCCTTAACACTACAAACGAAATGTTGCACAGACTGTTCACGGTTAAATGAGCACTTTTGAAATCAACGTTTGAAAAATATCACTGCCCTTGCCTGCATATATTTTAACGGGGAATCTGACTGGCTTGCACCCTGTTAGGTTGGTAACAAAAAAGGGAAAGTACTTCCATATTTTAGGGTTGAATTAATAGTGTCAGTTATACATCTCAGGAATACTGAAAATATTTATTTTGTTTTCTATACTTTTAACGCATATAAGTATAAGGATTAGTAAATACGTAAAATATCTGCTTGTCTTTTAATTTCATAATTTCACTTGATCGACGCATGAATAAAACTTTCTTGCCAATGGCAATGTTAATGTTACCTATGGCGGAAGAAAACACAGTGAGTGTACATGAAGGGCTTTCAAAAGTGCTCACTTTATCGCAAAACACTTATATCCCTACTAGTCATTGTTTCTTGATACATAACAAAAAAATGTATCTCCACGTTTATATTTCTCATGGATATAACAGTACCTGGTTGTTAAAATTAAACATCAGTTTTACACATTACATAGTTACGTGTTATAAAGTTGCCTCTAATTAAATTGTTCAGTCTTACGAACATAATCTTGGCAACTTGTTCCCAAAAAATTATTTCCAATATATTACAAAAATTAAGAAACATTGAAAAAAAAACCATTTTTACTACCACAGTTGATAAATTCGTAGACTGACTAGTACCCAGAGTGTAGACAGGCACGCACTTTTGGGTCCCCGAACTTAGTGATTTTACTACGTAGTGTTTTTTCAAATTTTGTATTCAAGAAGGGTAATCATATTGTTAAAAAATCCCACCTTACTAGGTAACCGAATGGAGATAAGAACTTTATTTAAAAAATAATATTTTGATTCTTTAATCGAATATATGTTAAGTAAGTGATGCCGTTTTATAAAATAATTTTAAAAATTTCCCACGTTCGGAAGCTAGTTCCCGTTTTATATTTCCTCTAGTTGTCTTTATTTTTCTTTTTTTCTTACTTTTTCTTTTATTGAGTTACGAAAACCCAGGTATCCATGCACTATAAGGCAGTACAGAGATGTGCGTGCAGCACAACATTATCTTTTTTACTTCTTAATGAAAGTATAGTACCACCACTGAAAGTCTCATAGAACAGATTTGAAGAGGGAAAGAATTTCAGGCGTTTGAGCGACTTGCGCGTAGAGGCTGTTAGGCATGTAATGCGCGTGCCTGGGTCGCCTTTACGGCGCTCCTGCGCCTCTAGGCCCCGCATAATCAAAATGCGTCCTCTATGATGGCAGCCTTAAAAGGAATGTTTTCAATTTTTTTGAAAACTTTTGAAGTTTCTCTACTTGATCGTTCTGAAATTATTCTACATTATTCCGGTTAGAATACTATTGGTTAGATATTACGATGTAAAGGTTATTGGGTTAATTTTTCCATTTTAACTTCTTCGGATAGGTTTTCTGGGTAACGAAGGTCTATACGTATTATCGTCTGGTGGTACGGCAGGGTAACGTTTCTAAGGAACCAGCAGAAATTTACATGTTCGATTAGTTCTGTCCAGCGTAGTTGCAACCAGTTGCAGAGTAAACGGTAAACGATTGCCTCGAGAGCTATTATAGGCTATTAACGGTAAAATGAGATTTTTTTAAAGCCCTCTCATTTGGAATAATTGTCAATAAATATATTTTATTTTAGTCTTAGACGTTAGCTTCCGAGGGCCAAGGAAAAAAAACAGTGTTTTTACTTACGTAGCAAAATTTATTTTAAAAGGTGGTTAAAGGAAAAAAAATGGTCGAAAGAAAAAGTAACTAGGGCTCCGAAAGTGCTCACTTTGCAGTGAACAGTCAATAAAAACATTCATCAAGCGACTGTAAAAAGAAATAACACCTTCTCTTTCTAATTACGTGACTGTACATACTTAAACCACGTGACCTATATATATATAGAATTAATGTTGTTTTAATAACAATGAAGTGAGCCCAACGTTCTGCAAGATCAAAACACATTTAGTCCCAAGATGTACGAACAAAAAAAATTTTAAGTTATGTCACACTTTAATTTACTTAGAACTTTTTGGGTGGAATTATTGGGAAACGTTTGTCCATCCCAGGGATTGGCACGCCAGGTGAGATGGCGCAGTGGTAGCGCTGGACTCGCATTCGGCAGGACACGGGTTTGATTCCCGGTCCAGTCATCCTCAATTGCGTTTCTCATGGTTTCATTAGATCACTCCAGGTGAGTAACTAAACAGTTTCTCAACTTAAAAAAATTATCAAACGTAATTATCGCCTTTTATTTCACAAAGATTAATACATATAATATTGTTTGGCATAAAATAATTTTAACACCCACGGTAAAGTATTTCCCTTTTAATTATATAACCTTAAAAATACAAGGGGTTACGTTAAGTTAATTAATTGATCACCTTTAGAATTGTAATCTGGATACATTAACCAGCCTCTTCTGCCTATAACTCAGAAATAAGCGGCGAATGAAAACTGATCACATCTACATTATAAGACGATGTTCCAACCACATTTAGTTCGCTGAAAATCTTTCCCTTGATAGCTGGCCGTCTTTAGGAATGCCAGTAAGGAATCTTTGCGTGAATCACAAGAACACAATTCATAAACCAGTCACGTTTCGGTGGTGGATCGTTCAAAATAAACAAAACTATTTTCCGCTATGAAATCTCTATAACTATTAAAGGCATACCTCTTTTGAATGGTAACCTACCTGACAAACACGTTATCGTTTTATAAAATCGTCGCAGTTATAGTCAGTCCTGTACTCTTCTGAACCTATCACATCAAAGAAACGCCCATACATGTCATTGATTACCAATTTCTCAACTTCCGGATAGAATATTCTTGCACCTCCACGGACTATTCCAGCAAGTTTTTATCTTCGCTGGCGGTTTCTTGCCGTTCGGATGTGCCTAACCTCCGTTACTAACGACATCTCTTTCGACAGGACGTTAAGCAAAACGTACAATTTGAATTAGTTAATAGCAACATGCACTTGCTAGAGAACGTCACATATATCGATATATACGGGATTTTATAAACTCTTCGTAAAAACGAAATAATGTCTGTACGTTACGTACAAAGCTTAGGTTGAGTATGAAGGTAACCACTTCATACTGCAGGCTCTATCTACAACCTGTTGCACTGACTTTGCCGGTATACTCATACAGGCAACATCTATTTATTTATTAGTTTATTCAAGCTATAAAATAATACATTTCAGTATGTCAGGCAAGGCACTCTCTTTTTTAAGGAGCCAGTTCAAACGACTGATTTATAAATCAAGCCAATTAAAAACCACCTTGAAATTATTGATATGCTAGAGAATAATACGTTATTCTGCGACGATTGAAAGGCTCATATTTATTATAAAACTACGTCGTATTTGTTAATGTGTCTCTTGCTTCGTCGAGTGTTCTTATGAACATCACATTACTCCTCGGATGAAAAAAATCGCTTGTAGCGTTGGCGCCCTTTCAGACGAGATCAGTTCCCTTATTTTTTTCAAAAAGTCGCCGGTTTAAATACAATATTTTGGCGCTTTCATTTTCACTTCAATGTGGCACGCTAAAAAAAATATATCTTCCTCTCAAATTATTTTATTGAAAAAATATATTGTTTTATATTTTTTTGGTGATAGAAATACCTTTGTGGTGACTCGATTTCTTGTCATTGGTAAGAAAATTGTCAGTTTGTTTTTCTTATCTACCACATATATTTTTTATCAGTAAAACATTTTTTTTATTATAAACCGGTTGCAGAATATGTTTTAATAAAACATATTGTAGTGGAAATTTCTTTCGCAGTGTAAATTATCTAACTAATTTACAATTCGTATTAAGAGACTGATATCTATTCCATATCTCAGCTTTAAATAAGTTTTAATTATGCAAGTCCTAAAGTTGAAGAGGGCTTTATCATTTCACAAATTAAAAACCAAATGGAAAGCGAAATAAAATATCTATAGTAAAATACAATGCAATATTACTTCCGTTCGAGCAAAAAGCAGTTTTATACGATTACTGCATACATTTTGTGCACGACGTTATAAATCTTCAATAGTCGGCGAAGTAAATGTTTATATCATTTTAGCGTAGTTTTTTTTTTACGCAGTGTGCTACTGGAGACCGTTACGGTTTTTATTCGCCGCACTAGATGAAAAAAAAAAAATGCTCGTAAACATTTCTTTTACGTCGCGGAACGGTGGTCCACAAGCCGAGGGACGACTTTGTCCTGGGAAATTATGTTGATGTTAATCTCGGAAGACGACGGCGGATGTAAATTTCGTGCGGGGAAGGGCGGTGCGGGGTAGGGTTGTGCTTGGGATGTAGCTGGCCTCGTTAGATTGGAGCCTCATATGTGTATGTGTTCCTCCTCCACCCCTCGTGATCAATGGCGTACAGAGAGAGAGAGAGAGTATGTGTGTGAGTGTGTTTGCAGGAAGAAGAGCGCGCGATGCCAGTCGATGGAAGTTGCGGAAGGACCGACTTGTTCGCAAACTGCAATTGGCCAAAACGCACGTGTGCCGACAGTCACTTCTTGATGACTGCCCCGGCCATGCGGTGCTGCAGTGGACAGCGGAGTCGTCGCTGGCCGTCCCCTCTCAACTCGCAGGCGCAACCTTAAAGCGCTTCCTTAAGTGTCGAGCGGCTACTTGTGGTGTTCTGCACTCCTCGCGATCAACGACGGAGCCTGTGCGAGGTAAACTCATTTTTTTTTCATCATTTTTTAATTTCCTTTACATGTGTAGAACAGTTTTCACGTTATATTTTAATGTTCCTTACAATGGCGTCGACTAACTCATTGCGACTTTACGTTGGACTAATAAAATTGCAGAGTTTTGTTGTACGTTGTAGAAAAAAACTGAACACAGCCAAAATAAAGGAAAAAAACATGGATACAGAAAAAATAACAAAGTTTAAAACGAGCCGTAGATGTAATTAAATTCAGATATTGCCAGGGAGACGAAAAAAAACCTCGTAAAAGAGTATGGCACAAATGAACATTGAGGTCGGACTATAGGTACTTAAGTTGTATCCCCAGCAGCGCTATTTTGCGACTTACAGTAGAGCTCTGCAATATCGTCATGATCAAACTTATAGTTGATTCAAAATAAATTTTAATTTATCTGTTATAAAACTATTTGTTAGTTCATCTGAAAAATAAAGCATTCTACTTACCACAATAAATAGGTGGAAAATGTTTTTATATTGTCAAAAATTAAAAATTACTGGAATTACCAGAGGTTGATATTGAATGATAAAAACCAAATGCCTTTCCAATATTTTCTTTATGATTTTGCGAATTAAAAGTAATCCGCATTCTTACCTTATTCTAATAATTTTACCTGTAAAATTTAAAATATTCATTATAATTCTGGACCGAAAAAATAACATAGAAAAATGAAGAATTTGGTTTTAACATATGGATGTAAAAAATGACGATTGTGGTAATTTTTTATTTCTAAGGTATGTAAAGAATTTTTTGAGGACCTCATTTAGAGAGTACTGTAGTATTGCAATAACCGAAATTAGATATAATTTAATCATTCCACGGCACTTTGTTAAACAGTGACATGTAACTTTAAAGGTTAACTTTGTAAAAGAGGGTATGATTTACAGAGATGCGTTTTAAAAAATGATATAATTTTCTAAGCAAATGAGCCTACTTTGAAAATCAAAACCTACGTTAAATATCCAATCATGGGAGTGCGGGGGGAGAAGAAAAGAAAGACAGGGGATGAGAGGGAGGAAGAGAGACAGAGAAAGACAAAAATGGTATGTATTCGTGTAAAATGTAACGTAGTGACACTATGTTTCAAACCAGATAACGAAGCGCGTCCAACTCCATCCACAGGTAGCGCTACTCTCTACTTAACAGTGGGAATTATTAGTTATTTGCATATGTAAATGCAATTTACAGTTATTCGTACTTCTCTGAAGACCTGCTTAAGTTTAACTTTCAGGCTATTCCTCCGCCTAATGCAAATAATGCTTAACAAAGTCTAGAAAATTACACCAAAGAGAACACCTACTGTATTTGTGCTCACTCAATGTAATAATATTGTGCATTTTAACTATTTCATACTAGGCATTAGCAACAACCTGTCTTCTCCCTGTTTTTGATCAGATTAACTGTAAGTGAAATATTACAATTTAATAATAACATGTAAGGAAAAGCCCAATTTAACTACAAATAAAATACATTTATGTTAACAGAATTACAAAACACGATTATCATTCAAATGTTTGAATTGAAAATTGTGAAGATACCACAAATAGAGGATACAGCGTCGTAATTAGTAGACAGTTTACCCTAAACATTCTGAAATCATGTTATCGTATAGCAAAAACCACTATCAAGAAAGGTAAAAAGACCTTTTTTTTTTCTAAACATTACCAGTAGAGTAAATTTAACTCTGTTAAAACTTGTGAGTTTAATACCCCTTTATTTGCGCAATATCTGTAAGTAATGGGCTAATTTCTCCCATGATTATATGTTCTAGTACGGTGGTTGTGTCGAAGTTCGTGGTGGCATAGACAGCGCTGATTTGTCAGTTAAGAAAAATAATTTTCTTCGGGTCTTTATAAATCTGTAACGATATAAACATGTTTGTGGCGATACTGAAATTTGACTTACTTTGGTAGATCGCATACAAATACGTACGAATGTATTTCACAAACCTAACTTTTTTAAGTACTAGAAAACGCGATGAATTCAATAAACTTACTATGTACTCGCTACATAAAACCTTAAGTTTTAATCAATTTAATGTTTGATATTATTCCCCTTAGAAATGATTGAAATCGGTAGTTTTGTACAGTATTCTGTAGTTATATGTTTTCTTTAAAATTTAGGCCTTGCCCAATTTTATTTCTCGCATAGTTAACTTCCAAGCAATAGGTTGTTTTCTTCGTGTGAAATAATGAATAATTGTAAATTTCCAGAAATCACAATATTCGAATATGACGAATGAAGAAGATTATTCCTTTTTCATTGTGCTGGTCTCATTATGCATTACCAGAATAGGAATTTTAATTCTGCTAGGTATGATCACGCCAATAATATGGAATATATAGCTAAAATTAAAGTAAGATTTCAAGTTTAATAAAAAAATTCTGTATTAAAATTTTTGTAAAGATCACTTTATTTCCATTAATTTTACAAATAAAGTTCTATAGCTATGCTTTAGATAAAATAAGTTTTTAATTTACAGGCAGTACATTCTCCCAAAATGGTGGATGTATGTTCTAAATACACGATTATTACTGTATAAATAGCTTCTGCCAGAATACAAAATTTGGTTTCGTTGAGTTAAATCCCACCAGAGCCTTGGGATATAATACTGACAGAATATTAAGCCCACAATTTAAAAATAGGTGTCCAATCCGTACAGAAAATTTACAAAAATTTTAATTTGTTTTCTTTTGGGCTACTTGTATTATGAATTTGGAGAGTTATAATCCAAACGTTCCCTCTATTTGAAATATGAACCTTAATTTCTTAGGTAACATTATTTCCAAAAATAGTAATAAGTGTATGTCAATTTTTTTCAATCATTTAAATAGCCCGTGAGATATGACATAATTAACATTATAGTTCGGAAATCACCACCTCCCTAAACGCAGATGAAAGAGTTAAATGGCAAATATACTGTAAGTAAACTTAAGCTGAATTTGATTTTACTTAGTCGTATCGTACTTAGCCCCTTAAAACTCTTACTGCCCGCCATTTTGAAGACAAGCAATTTATGTGACTTAAAACTTAAGGAATATGGCGTTCTTCATATGTTCTATGAATGCACAGATTTGTATGGAATTCTGAGCAAGGATTCAAAATGTTTAGGGACCCACGCATTGGAGCAATAACAGGCGCACACCTGCACATAGAAAGAAGGTGATTTCCTATAGTTTCCTTTCTAAATAAAAGCGTGCTTAAACAATACCGGCACATTCTTTACTACTTAAGATGATTCTCAAAAGACCAAATAAAAACATATAAAAATATTATTTCTTTTGTGAGGTTGTTTGTTTTCACGCTTGCATCCAAAGCATGAATAGAATTAATTTAGACTGAAATTAATTACTTAATCATTATTCATGTTGTCATAGCGTCTTCCGTTATCTACAGATCATCGTTTCTCTGACTGCACACACCTCTGTATACAAATCGTGAACAGCGAGTCATTAAATGTAAAAAAAAATATTTCTAGAAGCATTTTAAGAAATATCACAGAAATGTTTTATGTCATTATTATTACTAGAAAATTACTATTATGAAAATTTGAAAAAATTCCTCAGAAAACCGACAATCGTAGAGTTGAGAAATACTGCATTAAGATATGCAGTAAAATTAGAAAGTAAAATTACTGAGTTAATTCATATTGTAATATGTTTGTATGGAAAAGTATAATTTGAAACAATTTCACTCTAAAGTAAGACGCAAATAATATTAATTTATTAGTTTTTTTTAACATTAGTTAAAGTATAGATTTTAAACTGCAACAGCACTGCTTAAACTTTACTAGGTAATGACTGGTTACAGAAAATCGAGCTCGTATGTTGTTTCACTTGGCTAAGTAGAATACATTCTTGCAAGTTGCAGAGATTTTTACGTTCTGTCAAAGGAAGTCTACAATATCGCTTCTTAGAAATAAAACATTCTGTTTATAATGTATGTATATCGTATGTTACATAAGTGGTCACTGTGGATCAAATCGTTGTAAAAAAAAAAAACTCATATGCCGAATACTTGAATAACAATACTTAAACCAATTACTGTATTTACAAAACATGTAATTTTACTTAGTTATATCAAAAATGTAATCTACGATCACGAAAATGTTACTTCTCTGCATAAGAAACTTACAACTGGTAGTTTTACAGCCACGTGTTACGATAAGTTTTGCTATTACAGTTTACAAACTACATAGCTACCACGCACAATACACCACTACACTCTCCTTCAATGCAAATTTCTAATAAAAATTGAGTTTGGTTTGTACATCTTTTTAATCCCTTTCAAACGGTTATTAATTCATATCGTTCCCGTTGAGAGTTGGTAGACTTAAATCGAAAATTTAATTTGTTCCAAATATTTCGTGTTTTCATAAGCAATTCTGATGTGTTGATTACACACCTCTGAAATTAATTACCAAAAGCATTGTTTTTAAAAAATCCTTTTAAAAATGGGTGTTCTGATATACCTCATTAATAGAGGCCACAAAAATGCATGAGTTCCACTGCCTTCATGCTAGACTCTACAGCCTTATGTACAAATATGCCGAAATCAACTGCACATTGGTTGTCTCCTGTCACAGTGGAAGTCGACAATTGGAAACCTTTCTCCAGGAGGTGTAAAACACCGTGTGGACCAATGGCTAAAGTTATATAAAAGCACTTGTTTTTATTCTATCTTGTCCCAAAATGAATACGCAAATTCTTCAGGTCTCTACTCATTTATTATAAGTCCATAAATCTAATTTTACGCGTGTATGTAAAAAAACAAATTTGTTTTATACACGTGGATAACATAATGATAACTCTTTTAAAAATCACGTTTTTGAATTCCCAAGAGGTTTTACGATAAACTATAAATAAAAAATTTTGTGATCTCAGATACAGGCTAAAAGACAAAATAGAGGCATTATTTTCTAAACTGGGACTGCGGGGGTGTAGTGGTTAGACTACGTGCCTCCCACCTAGGCGAACCGGGTTTGATTCCCGGTTCTCGGGGGTCTCCAGTTTTTCCTACCCGTGAATTTCAGCGATGCTCCATACCTCGTTTCACCCTCATTGGCTCTCAAGACCTCGATGTCTCAGACGCTCAAATCTCTTCACTTTCCACTGACTGAATCTGTTAAAAAGTACAAGTTTTGAAATAAACAAAATAATTTATATTTGAGTAAAGGTATTATTGGGACTTTGGCCTTTCGGGACCTAGGACCGGAGCGTCGGAACTGTTCGCGCTCTCTCATTCCGGTCGGCCGGCGGCCATCTTGGATCCAGGTGGCCTTGACCTTTGACCTTTTGGCACGAAAGAACCCAAAAAATTCAAAAAATGTGTAAAAAAAATATATTTAAAAAAATGTAAAAATTATTCAAAATTTTTTTTTTAAATCTTAAATTACCGGTGGGCCCCACACCCCCCTCATCTCATATTCATTCCACAATCTTGGTCGGTGCTGTCCGCCATATTGATAGGTGCAACCGTACGCTATCTTCGTTTATTTAGTTTGTCATTTGTTTAACATTGATGGTGCTGTCCTCAGCACCACGCCCAGCAGACGACTGATCCCCTCCACTCTTCCCTTCTAATATATTTAATTGCTCCGCCAATGTTTCGCATTGTCTTATTACTCGGGTGTTTTCGGAAATCTTCGTCTGACCAATTAGTAGGTTCCTCTCTACCCCCTTCCAATGTATTAAATTGCTCCGCCAATGTTTCTCATTGGCTAATTACTCGGGTGTTTTCGGAAAGCTTCGTTCCGATCAATCAGCGGCCTACTTTAATCGCGAGTGTCGAACATTTCCCCCCCCCCCCTTAAAATCTCTTTATAATACGCACTCCTAGCCCCCTCGGGAAAGCAGTAATTTTTCTCGCTGTCGTTCCTTTTCCTTATTTCAAGAGGAAAGCCCAGTGACTATATCGAAACTTGTAGGGTTTCGAACCCCTGTTAAATTTACGATAGCCTTGTTGTCAAAGTGAAGAAGAAAAAAACAGCAACAGAAGCGCAGAAGAAAATAGAGATAACGTTCTTCAACTTATCCGCACCATATTGGCACGAGAAGCAACTTCGTCAATGCCGTCTACTAGCACGAACCCGCAACCATCAGGCAACCCGTACCAGCCTCCATCGGCCAGAACGTCCTACAGTTTATTCTCTCCCAGCTTCGCAGAGAGCCCCATCAGATTCGACTTCGAATACAGTGATATCGAACAAGGAATGGATGAGTCCGTTGCCGAATTTTCTCCATTCATGTCAGAAGACGTGAGCAAGTACAGTGAACTGAATTGTGGGTACCGACGCGTAAGTTTTCGAGATACTCGAGGCTGTTCTGCTAAAATTCTTTCAAAGGCTGTTATGTGCGGGACACGTTTACGTGCGAATATAAAAATTGTTACGTTTAGAGTTTATATCCTAACTCTAAGCTTTCTTGTTCGCTGGAGGAGTTGGTAAAACAAAATTGTGATGTCCACGTATGCAAGGCAAGAATGTACGAAAGTCTAGTGTACAAACTTTTCCGAAAAAGTAAAAATGATTATGCATTTAAATGGCAGGAGAAATTTGATGGACATAACCATGTTGTGAAAAGAAAAGGTTTTCCGGACTGGGCCTCCAGCTGCACGCTTTTTACATGCGAAGTACACCTAGGCTCGAGGCTGAGACCTTCAACTAATTCTTCTCGCAACGGTGAAGCGCGTCTTGGTGATAAGTTCATTCCCGAGAAAAAAAAAATTGCAAGTACATATCATCTACTGCACGGCATAACCTACACGGAACAACCGGCTGTTACCGTCATTGTGGAGTGGTTTGACGAAAATGTTCATTTCCTCCTTGAAAGAAGAGTCTTCGATGGTAAGACTCTTAAATTATCAGTGCAATATTGTGACAGTGACGAGTGTGCAGGTCATTTGTGCTGTCCACAAACAAAATTTCCCACAAACATCAGNGAGACCTTCAACTAATTCTTCTCGCAACGGTGAAGCGCGTCTTGGTGATAAGTTCATTCCCGAGAAAAAAAAAATTGCAAGTACATATCATCTACTGCACGGCATAACCTACACGGAACAACCGGCTGTTACCGTCATTGTGGAGTGGTTTGACGAAAATGTTCATTTCCTCCTTGAAAGAAGAGTCTTCGATGGTAAGACTCTTAAATTAGCAGTGCAATATTGTGACAGTGACGAGTGTGCAGGTCATTTGTGCTGTCCACAAACAAAATTTCCCACAAACATCAGAAAATATGAAAAAAAAAACTGTGGGTGAACGACGTTCAAGCAAGTACGACAGGGAAAATTGCGAATTTAATAATGAAATTCCAAACGATAAACTTTTTGAATTGTGCTCTAAACGATGTGATGGCGCTTGGCACAGTTTGGATGTTACAACGCCACCGGATTCACGGCCAGAGGTGCTCATTTGTGCGTGTGCATATGAGCTTTGCTCTATCTACAGAAAAACTCAGGTGATGAAAACCTCCCATCCCCTCATCATTTTTTCAGTTGACGAAACACACACGTTCTACAGTTTAAAAAAAATAAATGACGTGCGTGATTAAAAGTTTTGATCGAAAAGTATGTTTTTATGTCATGTGCAAATAAATGTCGATTTGTTTAATTATCTCATAATTTTTTGTTGTTTAGCAATGCTTTTCATTGTTTCAGTAAATATTTTATAATAAAAAATTTTCTCCCACGCGTTTTGCAAATATAATATATATATTTATGTATTGCTTAATATCTTCTTCCATTTAATGTGTAAATACGACGTATTTATATATTTAATTAAATTTTCTTAAAAGTTTTTTTTTTAATTATGATGTAAAATAAATAATTTTGTTGCAAGTATTTGTGTATTATTTTCATTCATAATGAAATAATTTTAAAATGACGTGAGTGTTTTGATTGCCGCTACATGCAAGCGATACAGAGGAGAGAGAGAGAGAGAGAGAGAGAGAGAGAGCGAGAGAAAGAGAGAGAGGTAGAGGCTGGAGGCATTCTTGTGCGACGTGTCAGAATGAAGGTCATCATGCGATCACATCTCCATCAGCATACTCCTCTTACGTCTTCACACACTCAAGAGGTAGAAAATATAGGTCAGTAGCGGTACCATTGTGCCGTACACATTTTTTAAAAATTTAATACCCTTCTTTAAATTGTTATTTGCTAAATATTTCACACAAACTATTTTTTCTGATAGTAAAACAAAAAAAGCAAATAATGTGCAGCAAATTTTACAATAAATCTTTTAATATTGTAGGTAAATAAGTCAAAAGTAATTATTATGTAATAGTAGGCACTGTTCTAAAATATTTCACGTACTTGTCCCTTCTCCAAGGGAAAAGCAAGCACAATAAACATATTCAAAAAGAGAAATAAATATTTCACGTACTTGAACCTTCTCCAAAGGAAAATAAAGCGCAGTTAACATATAAAAAAAGAAAAATATTGCACGTACTTGTCCCATATCCAAGGGAAAAGCAAACGGAATAAACACATTCAAAAGAGATTTAAAAATTTTTGCACGTTATTGTCCCTTATCTAAGGGATAATCAAGCACAATAACAAAGAAGGGGAAAAAATATTTACGTTTTATATATGGAGAAAAAAAAAATTACTGAACACACACACACACATAGTAAGAAGTTAAATGACATTTCGTTATGTTGAACTCAAAAACCACAAATAAATATTAAAATAAAACGTTTTATTAAAATGCTTGGTTCGCAAGGATAGGGGCAAAAAATGCGTGTTTATAAAATCACATTTTTACATCCATATAAATGTCTTATGTAGCTGCAGGCTCTAGAATGGTACAAAATTAGCACAAATCCTTCCATGTAACATTTTACGTACGTAAGAATACGCACGCAGTTAGTCAGTTCGAGGTGTAAATCTGCAACATCGTTACGTAACGCACGAAAAACGTTTTCAAAGTTATTTAAGCACTGGTGAATCTCATCCCCGTAAGACCGATGGAAGGATGGGTTAGCATCGAAAGATAGCGGAGACCACATGTCTTCGCAGCAAAAGCATCTTTCAGAATTTGATTAAGCAATATGAGAGACCGGAGAGTACTGTACCGACACAGATGAGTCCGTCATATTGTTGGAAGAAAGAGTGTCCATTGTTTGCACATGTTAAACAGTCATTACGGGCGATCCATTTTCCAGCTGCGGTACGTTGCCAGCTTTCAGCAGCAGGGAACCTTCAGTAACGTTGTCGCATGCAACCAACACACCCGTCTGGAAGCCGCGAAAGGGCGGTGTCTGGGAGCCCTGGAAGGATGGCGTCTGTGTGCTCCTAGGCCAACATAGTATTCTTTTATAATTCTGTTTTCACATAAATGAATTGTCTTTTCCCAATTTATTTATTAGTGTATCACTGTAAAACTCAANTTCTGTTTTCACATAAATGAATTGTCTTTTCCCAATTTATTTATTAGTGTATCACTGTAAAACTCAATTGTACCCCGACGAAGCCCGGCCGGTTCGCTAGTTATATGTAAAAGAGAACATGTTTTAAACATAAAAACATTGATAATTTATTTTTTATTCAGGTATGCTTTATTCAAACAAACAAAAAAATTATAAATGCAAGTAAAATACAAGAGTTTATAAAAATGTAATGTGCTAACCAAAACTTGTTCGTAAAAATATATCAGCAGTCTTTANAAGTAAAATACAAGAGTTTATAAAAATGTAATGTGCTAACCAAAACTTGTTCGTAAAAATATATCAGCAGTCTTTAACGTTCGATCTAACGCAGTAGAATGGAAATGTTCAAAATGCGTTCTTCCAATTAAAAGTCGGTCGTGGACAAACCCATGCTGGCGGTAGCAGGTGACGTCACACGTGNTTCAAAATGCGTTCTTCCAATTAAAAGTCGGTCGTGGACAAACCCATGCTGGCGGTAGCAGGTGACGTCACACGTGGACGTTTGCACGGGCATGCTTTACAGTTCGATGTAGGTTCCCCAGAATCTTTATGCCTCGAGGTGTCAACATGGTAGCTGCAGCACAATCTTCGGCCTTTAGTTGGGGCCTTTTGAGTCGAAGCCTTGCTGGTATTATTTTGCCGACGTACGCAGACCTGGGTGGAGCAGTCAGAGGCGTGAATTTCGGTGGTCTTAGGAGGGTCGACCTTGCCTCGACTCGAAGTTGCTGCAAATTCCAGAACCTGGTCCACGGTTGCTGGAAGAGTCGTATCCCGTTTCATGTGATGATCCACGTAATTCCCAGGAGTACGGCAAGTTATTAACTCTTTAGTAGGCTTGCAATCACCTGGAGTCACTGAATATAAACAGTGGCGCCATCCATTACATTTTTCTTCTTGGGTATGTACTGATCCAGACTCCCATAATGAATAGGTTATTTTAGAGTCGTCCTGATATGACAAGACGTACAGGTTCTCCGGATGAAATGGCGTCATTTTGCTCCCACGGTGACTCGTGCTCGACTGGGCGACAAATTTATTTTCAGGTTCGATTTATTAACGTAAGTTTTTTTCGCATTGTGGAATGGCATCATCTTTACACGTGACTGTAACGTGATCAGGTATCTTCGTATTTCAAACAGTATAAGATCACGCATATGACTTGCAGCAGGTGTTCACAGAAACTATTGATGATAATTATGCATTTACACCAGCATATAAATTTTTTTTTTCGTCTCTTCATCGTGCGAAATCACGCCTGCAAGCTCTTCTATAACGCTGACTGGCATACCAAAAAAAATAATAATGTTTACGCTACGAGATTTATAACAGTGTATATAACTCCGTGAAATAAGTATACCACTCGTAAAGTAACTGGGCGTTTTTCGAAGAGTTCACCAAATAACTCCGATATGTTTCTTTCCTTATTTTACGAAGGGAAGGTTACCCCTGTACGTAGATTATTTCCAATTCGTTTATACAAAACTTACTCAGCCAATTTTTCTGCTCGGGCCCCGCAATATAAATCGGTCCTCATGGGTACTGCATCAGCAAGTCGCTCAGCATGTTTCCTACCTGATAATAAGGAATCTTGCATTCGTCCCAGAACAGTCCGTGATAGTACTTGGTCAACCAGGCGTTGTTTTTATTGCTCTTTTCGTCTAACAGTTTCCACGTATACGGAGGCTGGAAGTTGCTGGTTCGAGTCACGCCATGACAATCCATGAGTGCGATTTCCTTGAGCACGAAATCATCTTGGCTCCATAAACCTTGCAAGTTACAGTACATTTTTACGACTGAAACGTGAGTCCCCACTCCAAGCGTATTTACGTGCTTAATTAACTGATGATTTCCACCAGGCTGGAAAAACAATCGTACTGAACGATCCTATCTTGGAGTATCAAGTATGTAGTAGGCAGCGGTATTCGCGGGCACGTTTTCCTTGGTGATTATTTCGATCCGACAGTCAACCATACCATTTTTCACGCGCTCGTTCTGCTTTGTTCTATCGAATACCAACCAAGGTACCATGTCTCGGAAATTTTCGGGGCTCAGCATGGGATGTGCCTCGCGTCTGTAAAACGATGATTGGAATTGCGAATACATATAATATGGTAAAGTCAAAACTTATTGGTCGAACGTGGTGTTCAGGCCAATATAGAGGTAGTTTTCGCTATTCGAAAATATCTGTACCTTTTCGACTTTGCAGTGGTCGAACGTAGACTTGTCAGCTCCGATACTATGCTGTTTGTACGTCTGACGCGCCAGTATAATGAAGCGCGATTTGTATGTGCTGGGAGACGTTGTTACGACCCAGTGATTTTGCGTGGCAGCGGAGAGGGCCCAGCAGGTGACGAGGCTCAAACTTCTAAATGCTATTTTGATTACCTTTTTCNGACGTTGTTACGACCCAGTGATTTTGCGTGGCAGCGGAGAGGGCCCAGCAGGTGACGAGGCTCAAACTTCTAAATTCTATTTTGATTACCTTTTTCTATCATGGCATAATTAAACAGCTTGGCGCGTTCGCGGGTGCTCGGGGTCACGTGAGGGACAAACCATTCTACAATGTTCAAAGTAAGATAGACGGGCTGCTTTTTTTCTCCGACTCCCAACACGGCATCCAAATGCGATGTGGCCAGCGTAATCACCAGCTCCTGCCTCGCTTATTTTCTTATAATCTTCGGCGAATCCCAGTAGCAAGGAGAGCGGAACGCATAATTCGAATCTGCTTTAGGCGTAAATGGGAACAATGTAGTCATTTTGTTTCCCCAGCCTACCATCTTGGCTGCAGAGAGATGGTTGGGCGTGAGCGATAGGCAATTTTTTTATCGACGAGGTTATGCCCACATAACGCGACTGGTTGACCGCGACGACCTTTATCTCGTACATGATGGGTTCGGAAAGGTGCAGAATCCCATTTCGAACCAACTTGGTGGTGGTCGGGTGGGTCCCATCTGCCTTCGTTTGCCTACCTTTTATGCGCACAAAGGACTGGCTAGGCAAGGTGTAAATATCTTGACGCTCTATAGGTATTCGAACCTCCCTTCCGAGAGCAAAAGGCCCGACAAGATAAGATTCGTAACAGTGCATTTCGATTTTATCAAATTTATCATTGAATTCTAAGGAGTTGATCCACGTCGAGGATTTCATCCACAATTGAGATTTACTTTTAAAACGAGGACGAGGAGAAACTCTGCATTTTTAGGTGTTAGCGCAACGAATCTTCGTGGCTTACTAATCTCGGATTCGATGTACCGCATGCATTTATAAATTTTAGTTTTCCCCGGTAAATTTAGTNTCTTCGTGGCTTACTAATCTCGGATTCGATGTACCGCATGCATTTATAAATTTTAGTTTTCCCCGGTAAATTTAGTCCCATCGTTTCAGGTGCAGGCGCAAAGTGATCTCTTCGTTTCGGAAATTTATCAGTTCGTCATTTTGGTCCACGATTAAAACGGCTACTTTGTGAATACTTTTTGCGACGATAGGAATGTAAATTAGCGTTATTGGAAATTGTACGATTTTATATCCAGGACCTACGGTGGGGGTGAACTCGTAAATGGTGCTGCTCGGTTTCCCATTCACATTACTGCAACTTTTCAAATTACAGTTTATTCGTATGATGTTAACCGGAAAGATGTTGACCGTAATTGACGATACGTATTTTTTTCCTGCTTCGTACACGCTGGCTTCGAACCCCAGTATGGGCCCGATCTTGTCTGGTTCCGTGGAATCTACATGGGGTGGGTTATTTTTCCTGCAGCGAAAACGAGAAGGTGATTCCTCCGAGNGACGTTGTTACGACCCAGTGATTTTGCGTGGCAGCGGAGAGGGCCCAGCAGGTGACGAGGCTCAAACTTCTAAATGCTATTTTGATTACCTTTTTCTATCATGGCATAATTAAACAGCTTGGCGCGTTCGCGGGTGCTCGGGGTCACGTGAGGGACAAACCATTCTACAATGTTCAAAGTAAGATAGACGGGATACTTTTTTTCTCCGACTCCCAACACGGCATCCAAATGCGATGTGGCCAGCGTAATCACCAGCTCCTGCCTCGCTTATTTTCTTATAATCTTCGGCGAATCCCAGTAGCAAGGAGAGCGGAACGCATAATTCGAATCTGCTTTAGGCGTAAATGGGAACAATGTAGTCATTTTGTTTCCCCAGCCTACCATCTTGGCTGCAGAGAGATGGTTGGGCGTGAGCGATAGGCAATTTTTTTATCGACGAGGTTATGCCCACATAACGCGACTGGTTGACCGCGACGACCTTTATCTCGTACATGATGGGTTCGGAAAGGTGCAGAATCCCATTTCGAACCAACTTGGTGGTGGTCGGGTGGGTCCCATCTGCCTTCGTTTGCCTACCTTTTATGCGCACAAAGGACTGGCTAGGCAAGGTGTAAATATCTTGACGCTCTATAGGTATTCGAACCTCCCTTCCGAGAGCAAAAGGCCCGACAAGATAAGATTCGTAACAGTGCATTTCGATTTTATCAAATTTATCATTGAATTCTAAGGAGTTGATCCACGTCGAGGATTTCATCCACAATTGAGATTTACTTTTAAAACGAGGACGAGGAGAAACTCTGCATTTTTAGGTGTTAGCGCAACGAGTCTTCGTGGCTTACTAATCTCGGATTCGATGTACCGCATGCATTTATAAATTTTAGTTTTCCCCGGTAAATGTAGTCCCATCGTTTCAGGTGCAGGCGCAAAGTGATCTCTTCGTTTCGGAAATTTATCAGTTCGTCATTTTGGTCCACGATTAAAACGGCTACTTTGTGAATACTTTTTGCGACGATAGGAATGTAAATTAGCGTTATTGGAAATTGTACGATTTTATATCCAGGACCTACGGTGGGGGTGAACTCGTAAATGGTGCTGCTCGGTTTCCCATTCACATTACTGCAACTTTTCAAATTACAGTTTATTCGTATGATGTTAACCGGAAAGATGTTGACCGTAATTGACGATACGTATTTTTTTCCTGCTTCGTACACGCTGGCTTCGAACCCCAGTATGGGCCCGATCTTGTCTGGTTCCGTGGAATCTACATGGGGTGGGTTATTTTTCCTGCAGCGAAAACGAGAAGGTGATTCCTCCGAGCGAAGCTCTTATAAACTCGATATTTGTCTTCGATAACATTGCCTGCGAAAAACCAACTTGTATTTAAGAATCGTGTACCCATACAACTGCTTCGTGACAATGTGAATTTCTTTGTTTCTTCCCGCATGGACGACACTTATTTACGCCACGTTTACGACGATCACGTAAATATAGACATGACATTTGCAGAATTCAAAGATATGTGTTCTTTGTGCTGGAACATAAAGGCAGATACAGGCGTGGTTTCGATCAGTTTATTCTACGAACGCAACTATGAGTCACAGAAGTATTTCAAAATTTGGATGCATTGATCGTCACGATGACCTTGAATATATGCAAAATCGCTTCACAACTGCACGCAGAGAAGACTTGTCCCTGATCGTTCNGATCGTCACGATGACCTTGAATATATGCAAAATCGCTTCACAACTGCACGCAGAGAAGACTTGTCCCTGATCGTTCGAAAATTGGAAAGTGTGAAAAATTAAGTGGTTGAAGATTTGGTCGGTGGCGGTTGATAAACGCATATCGACCGTGGAGGCGCGGATAATCGACCTCATCAATGTATCTAACGCGCAGAGACGAAAATAATTGAAGGACCTACAAAATGTATTAATGTTAAAGCTGCCTGCGAAAACTGATGTTTTGAAGCATATCAAGAAGATATTGGATACGTGTGTCGGACAGCTCGAAAATATCAAAAAAGCAATTTCAGAAAATCGTAAATGACTTCCTACAAAAAGGCGAGGTAGATATACATACATGTTCGAAACGCCTTTTCCACTTAGTGAACGATGGGTTACCAAACCGAATTGGCGAGCGATTGAACCAGTACGGACCAAATACTAACTCGCGAAAAATAACCCAATGGCCGTCGAGAATCAAAGGGATAAGGGTCTCAAAATTATTACCCTCCAGCTGGACGAAATAAGAAAGAACCTATTACTGGGACGATGCCCTCGTTGAAATCAAACGTGAAATGAAGGTAAAAGAACCTATCCCGGTGTGTAAATGGAAAGGGAATTGCATGAATTGAAAGGTGGCATCATTAGCGACGGAGACGAATTACCCCTGATCGATTTGCTGCGTGCGCGAGAACGGAAACGAACACGAGAACATGGACCCGATGTGGGCTTTCTTCTATTTCGTTACATCGCTTCCTACNTGCGCGAGAACGGAAACGAACACGAGAACATGGACCCGATGTGGGCTTTCTTCTATTTCGTTACATCGCTTCCTACTCTGACCGTACTGCCGACAAGACTAATGGTTTGCAGGAAGGTGGTGGAAAGAGGTACCTTGGAAATAAGGAAGTTTTATTTTTTTTTCCCAGGGATGTACTGCAGATAGGTAAGGGTAAGGTGAAAATCACGCAGGGATTGAGAGAACTTTTGTTTCGTAGGCACCCTGGACGCTACACCNATCTGACCGTACTGCCGACAAGACTAATGGTTTGCAGGAAGGTGGTGGAAAGAGGTACCTTGGAAATAAGGAAGTTTTATTTTTTTTCCCAGGAATGTACTGCAGATAGGTAAGGGTAAGGTGAAAATCACGCAGGGATTGAGAGAACTTTTGTTTCGTAGGCACCCTGGACGCTACACCGAATCGGATTAGCGCAAGTTCCACCCTTAGTTAAAGAAACGTCACGCATTTACGCCGAAAATAACTCTGCATCACATCGATTTAAAGGCACGGTGCAAGAAACACTTCCAATTATAGCTGGACTATTTCCTAGGGAGGAAAATTCGACTATTAGTAATGGGATGATCCGATTGAGTAAGTACAGTGATTCCCAAAGTTCTATGAACCGCGACCCATTAAAAAAAAGCCAAAGTTCAGGACCCACTTTAATGCCTTATGCGAGAAACGTACCGTTTCGCTGTTTCATAATGTTCAAATTATATTTCTTACGTAGCGTAAGGAAGTGACGGGTAGTAGGATTATTATAATAGTTAAAAAGGTTGAAATATTAAAGAACAATTTTAATGAAAAAGATACATAATCAATTTGCCTTACGCATTGTGTTATATAACTTATTTAGTTTAAAAATCATTTTGGCCGCGGGGATGGCGGCGCGGTGGTGGGGGTCGCATTCACTCCCTACTCTGCGTAGTATTTTACGTCTGATTGACAGATGCATTGCATGTGTGTAGGTTCTAAACCATAACATTTATAACTCATGCATATGTTTATGTGTGAGATTATATTTTTTGGGACCCATCAAATTTNTAAACTATAACATTTATAACTCATGCATATGTTTATGTGTGAGATTATATTTTTTGGGACCCATCAAATTTTAGTCTGCGACACATACTTTGGGAAATACTGAGTAAGTAGATAGGCAGAGACTTCTGTCTGCTTTGCAGGCAACAGGAAACCCCTTGCGTACGAACGAAATAATTTACATCATCGAAGAACTCGCAGAGGTGAGCTACATTTCGAAATGAGCAAGTATGCAGTTGCTGATGAGCTGCACAATACGCTAGGATAAATGGCCCACGCAGAAAATACGTCAAGAAATGGCTATAAGATACTTTCCAATCTGACCTGATCGAAATGCAAGACTTTGCTCGTGTGAATAAAGGTCACGGCTACATTTTTACCATGGTCGATACTTTTTCCAAGTATGCCTGGGCCAGGCTGCTCAAGTCGAATAATGCACTTGACGTCACGAAAGCCGTCACGAAAGCGCGAAGGACGCACCCCTAAAAATCTCCACACCGACGATGGTAAAGAATATTTTAATGCATCTTTTCGGGCACTGATGAAAAAGTATGGCTTAAATCGTTATTATACATACTCCGGGCTCGAGGCCAGCATCGTCGAGCGTTTTCACAGGACGCTCAAAACTAAACTGTGGAGACATTTCTCGGCGAACGGAAACTACAAGTGGTTGGATAAGCTCCCAAAACTCGTTCGCATGTACAGTTCTACTGTTCATTCTTCCAATCGCATGAAGCCCGAAGATGTAAAAAAACGACTCCGGTTCGGACCGTGTATGCTATTCCGAAGAGGAGGGGCCCACGCAAGCATAAAGCTAAGATCGGTTACTTGGTGCGGATTAAAAAAAAAACGGGGAGTTTTTCACAACGCTTCCGTCAGTACTGGTGTGCAGAGCTGTACAAAGTGGTGCGTATACGACACTTGTACCCACGCATGTATCGCCTCGAGGACCTACGCGGCGAACCCATCATTGGCAAATTTGAAACCGAAGAGATCTAGCGTATACAGTTACCAGACGTGTATTTCGTGCAGAAGGTGCTGAAACGACGAAATGGTCGCATATACGTGCGTGGCTAGGACACTCCAGACGCGATGACTCTTGGATCGCCAAGAAAGACATTTTGGCTTAAAAACCCAGCTAAAATTTTCATTTTGTGTAAACAAATAATTTTAAATATACTAAATGGTCACATGTGTGCTGAGAAGCTCGTTATTTAATTTCTATCACTGTTGCCCCAACTCCCCCCCCCCNAATTTACTGTTTGTTTTTTTACGTTTGATGTGATCGACATAATATATTATTGTTCTATAATTTGTGTTTCGCGTGCGAAATATTCCAAGCTTTGTTAACTAACGTGAAGCTGATTATGAATGGACGGTGCAGAGACTTATTTTTATACATCATATTTACCCTGTGCACTTGCTTTATTTTTGTTTTAATTGTGTTTGGAATGTATGTGGTGGGAGTTTTACTTTTTTAAGGAATGTTTTGTCTTTTTTTAACGAATCTGTGTTAACTGGTATAATATTTTTCGTCTGTATGTTCTGTTTGTCCCAATGAGAATGTTGTGTGTGTTTTTCATAAATCAGAATGTTATGTCTGTTTTTCTTAAACCAGTATGTATGTCTATTTTTCATAAATCAGTATGATAATGTGTATACTTTTTTCGTCAGTGGGGTAACGTGTATATTTTTCTCAAGTGTCAAACCTGGACCCTTTTGCTAGTGTGCCCTTGAGTGTATTCTCGAACGGACTAAAGACAAAAGTGTATGATAAAATAAATACGCACTCGTGAATTCTTTTTGCAATGCATTAAAGTTTTACATTATAAACGAACAAGAAATCGATCTCTGTTGGAATAATTATTTTAACGTAGCTAGCATGAAGCCACCGCTATAGGCGAGCGAGATGCACAGTCCAACTCACGGCTGCCAACTTGTGAATACTGCATGTAGTGCCAACCTTAAATCCGGCCATCTCTGCAGCCGCTACACGGCACGTCTAAGAGATCATTTTTAAGGCCGTCTTCATTTGCAAAGGGTTTTACCTCTAATCCTTAATTTATTTACATAAATTATTACGTTTATTAACATAAAAATTATTATACTTTATTTTAGTGAGTGCTAGAGTCTCATTAAAGATTTTTTTGTGTCTTTAAATTATAACGAATTTGATATATTTTAAATATTTTTTTCTTAACAAGCAGTGTTTTTTTAACTTACGTGAGAAGGACATAACTCTAAATAAAATTTTTTTTATAATTTTTTTTAAACACACTCTTTTATGCACACACATCACAATATTCTTCATCTTCTGCATAATACAAGGNACCTCTAATCCTTAATTTATTTACATAAATTATTACGTTTATTAACATAAAAATTATTATACTTTATTTTAGTGACTGCTAGAGTCTCATTAAAGATTTTTTTGTGTCTTTAAATTATAACGAATTTGATATATTTTAAATATTTTTTTCTTAACAAGCAGTGTTTTTTTAACTTACGTGAGAAGGACATAACTCTAAATAAAAATTTTTTTATAATTTTTTTTAAACACACTCTTTTATGCACACACATCACAATATTCTTCATCTTCTGCATAATACAAGGAATACTTTTCTTACACGTGTTTCCTTTCTGAGTTTTGAAGGGCATTACAAAAGTAATGTTTTTTTATGTACCATTGGTTTCCTCGTAGTTAGTTTTTTTTAATGTAACACGCGTTATCATAACTCCACAGTAGTAGGTTTTCGGAGTTGCGCGGAGCACAGAAATATCTTCGATTTTTGCACTCATGAAGTCTTATGGCGTACGTCTCGACGAGCTGTCGAAACGGCTGGTAGCGGCAATGCTTGTGAAGATCTACAAATTCGTTCCGATGGCGCACGCATTGCCAACCGCTAACTCTTTGCATCTTCCAGGCACATACACACGGTAATAGGGAATTATGGCAGAGTCCAGCATTGTCGGAATTTGCTCGTACGGAATATTTCCCTCTTCCCACTTTAGTCCGTGCGTTTCGTACGTCTGTAGGCGATACGCCTGTTGCGTGGTGCGGTCGAGGTGCTTCCATAAACACGGCGGTAAAAAAGTGAAAACTTTAGTTTTCTGGTCTTCGTCACTGTACGAGATGGCAATCTGCTTGATGGTGTACTAGTCCAACGAGCGAAAATCTTGGATGCTGCAAAACATTTCATAAGATTTGTGTTACATAAAAAAAATTTAGTTTCTTATACACACACCGAGTTTCAAAATTTTTTTACAATGTCATCTAAAACTTTATCAAGGTCCATACACATCGGGCACCTGCATTCTGGGTTGGTTTCCTCGCCGGGTATTGCTTGCCACTAAATTTATTGAAGGGGAGCATCTTTCACGAGTACAGCTTGCGAGTAGATAGCTTGCACGGGGGCGTCGTCTTCTAAGTTNGTTCAACGAGGAGGGCGTCATCAATGGGGACGTCGTCTTCCACGGATGCTGACGTCGCAAGGGCTGCTCGGCGGGCCTTGCAACAACACCTTCGATGCGGAGTGTCGGGAACCGAGGTGATGCAGCCCTCGAAACACTCCTTGCATGGGAGGCATTCCCGTATGTCTTCGTCCTGCTGCAGATAGGCCGTTAAATACTTGAATATGGTCGATATTTCGTTAGGTGCGTAGACCAGGATAAATTATTTTTGCAGGTACGGTAACTCGTCCCGTTTTTCCAAGGCACTAAGTGAGCGCACCCTTCCAAATGCCAAAATAGCTGAAAGGATTTTATGGCCAGTCGGACAACACGCGTACATTTCTAAGAGCAAGAGAGATGGCTGATTTCTCGAGGAGGCTAGGGATGCGTCTTGTAAAAATTTTTAAGGGAAAAGAATAGTCTGCTCTTGCGATTAAAATAGGCAACCGATTTGTCGGAATGAAGGTTTCTGAAAACACCTGAGTAATATGCNATAGTCTGCTCTTGCGATTAAAATAGGCAACCGATTTGTCGGAATGAAGGTTTCTGAAAACACCTGAGTAATATGCCAATGAGAAATGTTGGCGGAGTAATTAAATATATTGGAAGGGAGTGGAGGTGACCTGAATAATAAGTCGAACGAAGGCTTCCGAAAAAATCAGAGTAATTAGCCTCTGAGAAACATTGGCGGAGAAATTAAATATATTGGAAGGGAGTGGGTANCCTCTGAGAAACATTGGCGGAGAAATTAAATATATTGGAAGGGAGTGGGTAATTAGCCAATGGGAATCAGGGGTGGGCAGTTAGTCAATAAAATATTTTGGAAGTGGGAGTGGAGGGGAACAGTCATCTGCTGGGCGCGGTGCTGGGGACAGTAGCAGCCATGTAAAACAAATGAAAATGAAAAAAACCAAGATGGCGGTCGAACGAAGGTGAGAGACAAACTCCAGTAATGTGTAAACAAATGACAAACCAAAAACCAAGATGGCGGACCGTGACTGTGAAGCCTACCAATATGGCGGACTGCACCGAAAAAGATGGTGGAATGAGTATTGGAGGACAAAGTGTAAAACCTCCGGAAATTTTTTTTTTAATAATTTTTATATACATTTTTTATATTTTTTAAATAATTATTACTAAACAATTTTTATAGTTTTAAATAATTTCTAAATATATTTTTAATACATTTTTTTTATAAATTTTTAAAATTTTTGGATATTTTTTTGGATTTTTGCGGTCAAATATCAAGGTCACTTGGATACAAAATGGCCACCGGCCGACCGGAATGACAGAGCACGAACAGATCATACACTCTGGTCCCAGGTCCCGATGTGCCAAAGTTCCCATAGTCGGTCAACTTATTTAATTAAATATTAATGTAAAGTATTAAATATATTGTTTTGTTATAGCAATAATTATATTTCATTGTTTGAATACGTAACGTTACACTAACTTCATAGAACATCTCGTTTTAACCTGTATCTTGGCACAGCAGGAGGCAAACATTTGGTCGCCCTTGACCCTCGCTATAAATTTGGAATCGCGTTCATCGTGGACGAAAAGTTTTGCTCTCCGAAACGAAGCGGTTATATTAAGAATAGACGGAAATGCGTTTTCCGGCTGTTTGCGATCAATAACTTGGTCTGTGTTGCGGCCACTTAGAGGCCTGGTGAGTCAGGCGAAGAGGTTAATTTTCCCTTTTGTGGCCTTGCCCTTACGTTAGAGCATTTCTCTTTTTCATCCTACCTTCACCGTCTTTGTTGTACCCCACTGCTAAATATTTTCGGAGCAACAGTGTGCATCTTAACCTGTTGTACATTACAGAAGTATGTTGGAAAATTAGAAAGTTTTTCCATACTTAAGTACACACTTCTTGTTAAAATGCTTTTTTTATATAACGAAAAAAAAATATATTTGTCTTAAACAACGTTTAAAATATTGTATAATTTTGGGAAATTACGTGGCGAAACTTTAAGATGATGTCACTTAATTAACTATTTACATGTTATAACTACTGCATATTTAAAGTATTTAATTTTGCTTTACACAATAACATCGATATCATTCCGTCTACCTATTACGCGCAAAACACTCGCGAGTAACTGATCAACGCTAAAAAATTAAAATCATGGCAGTTTTTCGTTAATTTTACATGAACTTAAAAAAAAACTTAAATGTGTGAGTGGCGCTACTGACTACATTTTAATACTCGATTAACATATAATAACCTACTTTATTCTGAGGTACAATTATTAGCAATGATTGCCAAAACGCCAAGGTTCTGGTTTGAGCTTGGCCTTGGGCACTAAACGCCAGCTTGTCAGTCATGTTATTAGCTATAATATTTAGTCTTAGCATGACCCGTAATTGAATTAAGGTTCTTACCTCAAACAAAAAATAAATAGCGTATTTTAATTTCATTATTTGCAGTGCTGAGAAATAATATGTAGGTATAGTCTGTTCACGGTTTCTTCACACTTTTTGAATCAAACCTTTGAAAAATTACCCCATGTTTGACTTGTTTAGATGTATCCTAAATATGTCATACATCACAAGCTTTTATACTTTGTTAAAATAAAAATATCTTATTTTTGGTTGAACTGAACTTTTGCCTACATTTCTCTATAAATAAAAATATTTCGTTTATAATTAATATGAATCAAAACGAGGAGATAAGAGGTGTGTTGGTAATACCTAGTAATAAATAGTTATTGTGCAAAATGGTATGAAACTGAGTGCGCACTGCTATGATTCAGTAAAGGCGGGAAAGCTTACCGAACTTCAGTGACGCGTCGGTGTCCAGGCCAGGCGAAGAATACAAAACACATTACAACAATAACAGTTTATTAAACATTTCAGTGAAGCGCCAGTGGATCTCCTCTCCCGGTGGCACGGTATTTGGGACAATTACGCCACCAGAAAATATATAGTACTTGGCAACACTTTGTAGGCTGTCTGTCAGTTTGTCTGTCTGAGGACCCACGCCGAGATGGAGCCATCAAGATGCAGCTTGGCGTGCCGCTCGTCGCCTTCCAACACAACACAGCCTCCAGCGACGGTATTATTCAGGTTAGTCATTTCTCGTATTTGACTAGGACCTCCCTCGCCAATAGCTTATATTTACTGTAACTTCTAGAAATTGTATTAAATATCTATTCTGTGTTCACAATTAACTTCAGTTCATCCACTATAATGGTATGAACCTTCCATAGTCCCTAACACTAATATAAAAATATTAAAAACATAACAGCACGAACTCGTTGGATTGTCCCTCTGGTGTAATTCTCTCGACTTAGTAAAGCTTTGTTTGTATGAGGCCGAAGTGATAGTCTGAAAGTAGAACTTCAGTAGGGCTTCAGAAAAGTTTGTAATAACCATGAATGAACTATAGCTTTCACTGTTATAATGTAACTCTAGATAACATTCTCAGTTCCTCTACTGAATTTAAACAGTACACTCGCAATACAAGGCGAAGTTTAAAAACCAGTTTGGTTTATCCGTAGGCAAATCGACTGAGAGCCTACATGCTAGTCTGCAATGTACCGTATGAGAGGTTGTGGGTATAGTGATAAATTTTTTTTCTCATAAGTTAATTTCAAAGGTGCTCGCTTTATCGTGAACATACCATAGACGTCTTCATTGCAGTTGTTAAGTTTATTGAAATCAAGAAATTTTGATCGGAAGAGGAACATTCCATGTCATTCTCGTAACTTGTTGCGCAGAGTCGTCGTGCTACCTAGCAGGTCACCCGTACTGCACCCCGTCACGCCGTACACGCTCGAAGAATAGCGGTGTTGTACTGGTGCGACTACTCGCCTCCCAACAAGGCGAACCGGGTTCGATACCCGGTGAGGTCGCTACCCGCACTTTCGCACGTGGGAATCGTGCCTGACAATGCCAATGGTCGGCGGGTTTTCTCGGCGATCTCCCGTTTCCCCCGCTCTTCCATTCCGGCGATGAATCAAACTCACCTCGCTTCACCCTCATCAGCTCTCAAGACCTCGATGTTAAGAGCCGCCTAAATCTCTTCACTCACTCGTTTAGCCTCTTTCTACATTCCACATACGCTGATAACCCACGTAAGTTAAAGACTGAGCATCTCAAAATCAAAGATGAAATATTTTTAGAGGTTATTATTCATATAACAAGCAATCTTAATTAATTCTGCTTGTTTCCGAAGGATTTAAAAAGGTGCACCATGCTAAGTACCAACGTTTCATGTCAAAGTTCCAGGCAGGCACGACCCAGAATCCTTTAGTGGTGCAGCCCAGTGCGTTCTCTGCCCTTCCCCAGCAAGTATCTGTCCTCAGCGTAGCTTATTTGAAAAAAACATTTTGTTATATAAATTTTCTTGATGAAAATTCACACAATATAAGTCACCAAAATGTTTATCTCCTGCTCCGTGGATTGAAGAGACAAGCGTACTTTGTAGTAGAATGTGCATTTCTACAAAAGCAGTCAGCTAACTTTAGAACCAACGAACATTGAAATGAAATGACGTCGTCGTTGTTTAGCCGAACATAAAATTTGGTTAAATATTACTTCATCAATTAGGCAAGGTAGCGGCTTTGGCAGCTGACTTGTCAGAGAAGCAATTGTTGCAAAAGTATTTTGTACTTTACCTTGGAAAACTGTGGCAAATAAATCCTTTCTATGATCACACACATTTCTTGTAAAATTGCAGTAAATACGAGTATATTTCAAATATTACCATTCATAGGCTTGTATTTAAAGTTTCATTACTGAGAATTGGAATTAAAAAGAGCATTTTTTATTTTCAAAAACAACTGCGATTAATAAATACTACATAAGTAGAGAAAATATCCTGCGGCGTATACTAAGTAAAACAATACTTAATTGAACCGAGACTCGAACCAGCACACCTCATGTTATAACCGATATCATAAGCAGACTACCAATTTGTCTTAAAAGGCATACTATATTTATTTTGATGATGTAACATGATTCTATGTTAACTAAGACAAAAAGGAAATGTCACGTCTAGGAAAGAAATGAGGTTAAAGATTTAGATAACTACTGCAATTCTGAAAGGCACTGAAAGCGTGCAGATAAATTGCATATTCCCTCGGTTACATTTTTTATAACTGCAGAATGTTTTTGAAGGTTTTCGTCGAGAAAAGGAGTTATTATAGTTGCAAAAGTACATAACAACAGACCCTTCGGTTTTCGGCTCGTTGCAGAAATTATTGGGCAGAAGAAATACTCATTGCCGTATGTCTGCATAAGCCTAACATTTATTGGAAAGTAAAATTAATGGCAATGAAGTTTCTTATACACGAAACAACGTTTTAAATAAACATTTACTTCCTCTGCATCAACTGAATAATTATTATTAAATAGCACGTGATCCGTAAAACATTTACTTTTTGTAAGTGAAATAATTATCACAGAAAGTATAAATTCGTTACCTTGCGAATTAATCATTTCTAAATATAAAATACAAAAATGGCTCCTGAAATGTTACTAATAAGAAACTTTACATGAGATGTTATTGTATTTTTACAAAGGAATTTTAATGTACAAATAAATTTCCAGTTAGATTTGTCCCGTCTCGAGTACTTTAGTAACAGTCGAATTTATGGTCTCGAATTTGGAGCACAAAGAAACAAAAGAATATTATGACGTATGGTTTGGATTCTCCGCTAAGGCAAGCAAAATTAAACTTATGCCAGAAGCGATGCAAGATGCATATACAAAGTGTTAGGATCTAACTTCATTTACGTAGACTATTGCTTTTCTCTAGAACTTTTCAAGCCACCCAGCGGAAGGCGTGTAAAATCACTGGGTCTCAACTAATATTTCAAACAGCATAAAATACTGTCAAGTCGATGACATCACATTTTTTTTAACTAGGTCAAAATGAAAAAAAAGGAAGCATAAGAAATATTTTGTACAAGTGAAAATATATTATATTTTAGCAAAATTTAATTTGCCCCTAAACAGCATCCTAAATAACTTAATTTTATATTTGCCCTGGGCGACTGCTTTAAGCTTACAAACGGTAGTTGAAGTCAACAGGTTTTATTACATGTAGCGAGAATTATATTTTTCCTCATATTTTCTGTTGCGGGAAACTTATAATTCTGGTACTCAACGAAGTTGAACTAACAATGCCTGGTTATGTCCTTGGTGAATATACGCGCTCAATAAATTCGGCCTGCCACCAAAAATATTCAACAGTTTTTCTTAAAGCGAGACTATTATCTTTAGTTTGGCAACTATTTGCCAAATAAGTTGATCGGTTCTTCTTTATTATTTCATCTCACTGTGTATACTTGACCTTAAGAAGCTTATAAAATAATGACTGTCGTTGAGCGTCAAACTTAGAAGACGGTGGTGTTTTAATACACACGGATTCCCCAAAAGTTTTTTTTGCGTTGCTACAAAATTCGCCCGTAAATAAGTGGCATATACCCTAAATACACTTACTCAAATTCTTTTATCTGTGTGTGGATTGGTGAGACCTTCAAACAGAACAAAATTTACGTACGTAGATAAGGAGCAAGTTATTTAACATTTTAGGCCAAATATGTATTTTGAATAACAAAATATGTTGATGTAAAGTTGCAACCCTACATAAGTAGTCCCTAGGTTACTGTAAAAAGACATATTTTGCAGGTTTTAAAGCAATAGTAGGTATAGTTGTAGAGTGCTTATATAACGGAAGAGCCAATCAGTCATCTGAAATCTTAAAATTTTGTTCACTTTTAAAACCTGCGTTTTCCATTATTTTGAAATATACCATCTTTCATCTTTGATTGAAAAAACTCCTTGAAATACCTAACGTTTAAGATACATGCTGACAGAAATCGCACATGAAAATACTTTTGCTTCAGCATTCTTCCGTGTATCTACGTTTTATTTGTAAAGGCAATTTTATGCTGCTTGCAGTACCTGAGAACTAAACTCTCATGGCAGTACGCATTATTTGTAGCATTGTATGATAAATCAAGGCTACACTGTTAACCGCGCCTCTTGATTAGTTACGAGTAATAGCACGCGGGAGACATACGCCTTACTTAAAGCCATTTACTGACAAGAATAAACATTCCGCTATTTAAACTCAGAGCACTTTCTAAAAGTTGTTGCTGACTGTATGTTGGTCGTAGGCTAAATAATACACAGAAAACGTAATTATTTTTCATAATAAGGCGATGTGTTCTTGACTTCATTTATTTGAAAATTTTTAGACTTATAAAAGCGTGGGATAAACCTCCTTTGCCTTATAATCGACTGAGTTACAAGCTACATATCTTACATAAGAGTGCGCTAAATCCATATTTATATCGTACTTCCTCAATTTCCAGCAATGGACGTTCGTTGAACGTGACGGATTTGACATTGTTTCTTGAATTCCAAAGCTAATTTTTCATTTGAGATAATTGTTAAAGGTAGTTCACGATTAAGTGACCACTTTTAATATCAACCTCTGGAAAATTTCACTGCCCTACCTGCATATAATTTACAGGGCGCCCTGAGTGGCATGCGGCCAGTGAGGTTGGTGCCAACGGAGCGAAAGTAGTTCCATGTCTTAACATTTAATTATAAGTGTTAAGTTAATATTTGTGAATACTGAAATTGTTTCTTTATTTCCTGTTTTAAAAGTTTATAAAAGAAATAATAAGAACATTTCTAAAAAAAATTATATTCTAACTATTTCACAGTTTTACTTGACCGACGTATGAATAACGTGATGAGGTCCATGCCAACGTTAATTTTACGTATCATCGACGAATAAACAACGTGCTTGCAAGAAGATTTTAAGGAGGGATTTCAAAAGGGCTCAGTTTATCGTAAACGGCGTATAGCTATTTTTCAGGGCATTCATAAGACAAAGGTGGATTGTAATTTCTTCGTGGCGTGGATTTACGACGTTCCAAAGGAAACTATAATTTTTTTATATCGTTATTCTCCGCGGGGGCGGGTTGAATGTGGATTGTATTTGAATAGAGTATAAGAGCGGCGTGAATGCTGAATGAGAAGGCAGGCAGGCAGGCAGGCATGCATGCAGGCGGCGAGGGCGTGGATGCTGCAAGACAGGAGCCTCGCTACGAGGAGCAAGGAGACTGCTGCCCGGGGAGGAGGTACGTCGNGGGGGCTGCTACGCCCCTCCCCCGCCACACCCCTTCCCCATCGCATTTCACCCTCGCTCCAAACAGACCATCCTTACAGCAAGGGTAATTAACCCCCGAGCCCGCACACAACATTTCAAAATTGCAAGAGGCCGTCTCCTCGTCTGTTTGCTGATAAGAAAACTGGACTTCGATTTTCGATTCTCGTGCCACGCCAGAAGAAGGGAGGGGCGGGGGGTAGCCACCCCCTTTCTACCCCCAACGCTCGTGCACGTGGCCTCGCCCATTTTCTCCGCTCGTCTTGCGACAGCGCCCAATCATTCGCAGCCGCCCCCCACCTCCCCCTCCGCAACCGTCTTAGGTACCGCCGTCCTTTTCCCTCCCCGGGTCGCGGCCAACTCCACAGGCTCAGCTTTTATTCGCCCGGAAAACATCCACCTCGCCGATCACTAAAGGTGCGTTCGCGAATTCTTCTGGCAGCGGCCTCGAATTTTGAGTTCTTCGCATTATCCGACTACTACTCTTTACTCATTAGCCGCTATCGCGGTAAAACGTTTGCACGTATTTTTTTTAATTCCACTCGGTGGCACGTAGTAGCATCCACGACATCACTATCCCGTTTATTACCGTCTAAAGAATTGTTCAGGGCCTTTCCAATAAAAAAAAAATGCTATCCAATTATGAAATGGAACACACGAGTACGTTCGTGAAGTCTTAAGGGCACTTCCTACCGGCTGGCAGCTGCACAATTTTAAGAGGGAATTCATTGGTAAAGAAATTCCGCCTCAGGGCATTTCAAACAAAATTTGTTCTTCGCGAATTTTTTTAAAAAGAAGTTCCCTATAGCGGAGATGTTTCCATAACACACACACACACACACGCATATATATATATATATATATATATATATATATATATATATATTGCCTGGCTGCAAGAAAATTTAATTAAAAATTTATGTTTTACAAAAAAGTACATATTGCCTATCTGCATAGAAAATATACGCTCCTAGGGATATTCTCGTAAAAAAAATTCGCAAAGGATACATTTTGTTTCAAACGTCAATCTTCAAATTAACGCACTGAGGCGAAAAATTCCCTTAACGTGGGATTTCCTCTTAAAATTTCGCAGCAGCCAGCCGGTTGGCGGTGCCCATAACGACCCACAGAAAGAATTTTGCGAAGTTCAAGGACCTCCAATTTTTCTCATCCGCGCACTCGTGACAATAGCTTCGCGTTCTCATCCCTTCCCCTGCCCCCGATGAGAACCATTTGGCGAAGTTCTGCGCGTTAACGCAAGTCGCTGATTCTTGCGCTGCCCTTCCTTAGCGACGCTTTTTGAGACCAAGGACGACCCATGGAAAAAAATAATTTTCATGCCTCAATATCACGCCTGGTGATGGGGATGGAGTCCGTCGACGCTGCGACGGACTCCATCCCCATCACTGCAACGTGCTTTCCCGGCAAGCTGCATTAATTTTTCGCAAATTGAATATGCTACAGTACAGTATTATTGTAGTACATTCACGGTTACTTCTAAATTTTCTGTAGCCCTGCTTAAGTTCTGGTTCGAGCCTTCGCCTCCTCCACCTCATGTAAGGCTTAGCCGAGTCGAGAAAGTTACCTACGCCAAATGGACAGCGCACCGCATTCGTGCGCACTCAGTTCAATAACATTTTTTTCAAGATAACTATTGCCTACTAAGCGTTACCAACTCGTTCATTTTAACGCTGATGTAATTTTTATTAATTTTGTATGAAACATTTATATATAAATGTAAGTAAATGTTCTGCTTAACGGATAATAAAATACTTTTATGTTATCATATGTATATAACACTTGGCATATTTAGTAAAGCACTAAATACGTCATACATGGGTTAAATATTTTTCATGTTTGGTTTAAAAAGTGTGGGCATACCGCGAATATACTAGTTTATACACGTTTATGTCAATGGATTATCACTTTCAGGCATGGTGGTGTGTGTTTATGTATATGTATATATTTATTTATTTATTTATATATATATATATATATATAGGCTGCTGACGTTAAAGTGAGCAATATTGAGGCCTTAGTTACATTTTCCTTTCAGCCATTTTTTCATCCGTTAACAACCTTTTTAAATAAATATTGCCACGTAAGTAATAAACACAGTGTGCCTGCACTCGGAAGTTAACGTCTGAGACTACAATGGAAATATATTTATTGACTATTATTCCAAATGAGAGGGCTTTCAAAAGCGCTCACGTTGCCGTGAATAGCCTATATACATTATATATATGTATATATATGACGATGTTTAGGAAGCGGATTTAAATAAGTTATGTACACCATACGCAGCAGAAAAAACATCCAACAAGGAAGCCCCATCACGTCTTGGAAGATGTAATTCGTTTTTATGCTATATTCCTGTGTTGGCATGAACAGATGCTGCCCAGTAATATCAAAAGAGAAACGGATTTTAATTGTCTCCGACATATAACACGGTGTTCTACTGACGCCTCTAGAGATGCAGACAAAAATGTTTTCGTTACCACTCCTAAAATAAATTTACTTACTTATATATGCCTGGAAGTGTTGGAAGCCACTATATACTTTTCTCCCTTCCCTTAAGAAACTACGAAGGAAATCCCTAAAAATTAATTTTTTTGTAACCATGTTCACTACTTTTTGTATTTTTTAATTTATTTAAAAGAGAAGAGTAAAAAAAAAATTGTGGTTGCAGATAATTTTTTATTACGTTTCCTGGGGAAAAAAAATTGTATTCCGAGAACATTTATTTACTGAGATACGCTGTTTTACAGCCAACGTTTTACTGGGCCCACTTAAATGTATTGTTACCTGGGTTACAAATGAGTTAAAATTTGGAGCGAACTGTACTTACGCAGACAGGGCACGTGCTTCGTTATCCCAAACAGTGAGCCAGTAGGCTTTCTGATCCGTTACAGTAAATAGGAACTACTCATCACATAGAACAGCAGCACTTTTTGCGAAGCATTACTTCTCACGGTGAAAAACATTGGGCTTTGAGACTCGCTGTGTTAAGTACCGGCGAAAATAATTTTTTCCTGTGTGTTATGTGCACTATTGTTAACAGTGAGTCTAAACGGGCTTAGCCTCAAGTACAGATCTTATGCAGACATCATTCATTTTCGTGTCACTATTTCAGTTTTCAGAGCAAGTTGATTATTGGTCATTTCTGGTTACGAAAAATAATATTTTCGGAGTTGTTTAGTATTTTTGTACTTCATTTTACAATATGTTATTACATTATTGTAAACAGGCAAGAATGTGTTGATAAATGGTGCAATGGTATTTGGGCAGAAATTTACGTTTGTAGTTCGGATTTCATGTCTGTACTGCTGAGTAAGGCAAATAGCTAAACTCATATAGTTGAATATTATTTTAAAATTTACTTCGCAAAAACTTAAATCGGAAAGATATAAAGGAATCGGTTAAAGTATATGACGCCGAACCTTATAATAAATAGGTTCATACTTTGACTGGAAGCCGTCCATGTTACACTGTTAGCACCTAGAGCGACGTTCAGACGAAAAAAAAAAACGTTTTATTACAAGATTATCTTTTAGACTGTATGCTTATCGTAATATTACGACTTAAAACTGTTCAGTAAATAATTTATAAATGCTTGTTAATCCTTTATTCTTTTCTAGCGGTGAAACGTTCGTGTATTTTATTTGTGCGGCATTTTCTCTGTACCAATAATATATCACGTGATTCTCAAAAATTAAATTCTTATCTATATACCATGAACCTACCAGTTACAGATTTCTCGAAATTAATATTAATAACAAATACTATAATGCTAAATTTTATTTTAAAAACTCTGCACATGGATTTTTTTTGTCGCCGTGTATTGAGAGTTGATAATTTTCGTTCGACTTAATTCGGAGAACAACATAATGTGAATTGCTATAAATGCAAATTGGAGAAAAAAAAAATTATTCTGTTATGAATTTTAAAATACGTATTTTAAAAAAAAGTCTATTAAAAAATAAACCTTAAGCGAATTACTTAATTCACGCAAATAATTAGTAATATTATTTAATTTAAATGTTAAGCATGTTATAAATTACTCATGTAAATAAAGCTATATTAAATAAAGTAGGAAACGATTTAAATAATTGACTTTCTTAATACATGTCCGACTATTCTGGTCTTAAATACTATTATGTTTGACCCAAAATGGTTAAGCGTGAAATGTCAGAATTTTTATGACTATCATAATTTATTCATCATAATTAAATAGCCTACACATAAATGGTCTTACTTTTTATGAAAAACATGTTTATCTTTCTAACTTACCATGGAGTTGTGACTGTAATTTGTCTGCAGTGATGCATCCAGTTATCTTTTGTCCGCGATTACTTCGAACCGAAATGCGAATTAAGAAAACATCAGTATAATCAATAATTTAATACCGACAAATATAAAAACTAATATTTAAGTGGTCGATTAAATATTTACAAGTTAATTAGTTTTAAACGTAGTGAATGAAATCTTACAATTGCGTGTCAACATAACATGGCATTTGATTACTTTACTATTTCACATTTTAAGATTCTTTGCGGAAATAATAAATAAAACGTGTATTTGTTTGCAGCTACATGCAAACATGAAAGATGTCATAATTGATAGCAGTTTTACTATCCAGATATTCTTTACAGACTTCCAAAAACAAAGAACTAAAATTTTTAACGACACACATAAGTAGTATTATTTTCAACTTGACCAACTAAATGTATCATCGTTCACATGGTCTCAAGTTTCAAATATCTTCGATTCAGCAAAGCTAGCGAGCAATTTCTAATAAGAACCGTTTTCCTGTACGCTCCTGTGCGATCGCCGCATTCATTTAGCTTAGTTCAGGATTAGGTAATTGTGAAATAATGTTGAAAATAAATAATTATTATTTTTCAAACAGGACGCTCGCTGCAGTCGCGAAATTAAAGGACAATATTTAAATATACTTTTTTTTATAAAAAATAAGATATATAGAATAGCTAAGATTAAAAAAAAAGCGTTGGTTACTTCAATTTACTGAAATTGGCTTGGTCTGTCGCCACTTAAACGTGACTCCATATCAGTTCCACTTTCCAAGTACTCATTTGAAGCATTTGTAGTGATTAAATCAAAGACATACTACAAACAAAGATAACTCGTCTTTTCAGATGTATTTAATATGAACGCCATCTAGAACGCATACACCGAGAAACACATTTATTCCCAATCCATAAAATCACTAACAAATATTGAAAAGAAGAAGTTAACAAAAAAAAAATTGTTTTAGAAATTTTTTTTTTCTAAAACTAATATTTTTTTTTATAAATACGTAGCTTTTAGGAATCGAATACACAAAATAAATTATGGCGTAGCAAGCAGTTGATTTTATTTCTCTGAGCTGTTACTAATAAAAGTTTTTTATCCAATTGAATATTTTAAATACTACAGTCAAAGTAGAGCTTGTACAAAGAGATCGAACATAATCTCTTTCTGCCACAAAGACTGACGAAAGAAATAGGTTGTTTATGTAATACAACTAAATTCCTTATGTTTGTCACTAGTTTTTGTCGTAAATATGAAATTTCCACATTAATACCCGAGTTCAGGCAGGGAGAATTAATTACGTTACAAACCTTTATCTGAAATTAACTTAACGTCAATATGATTGTCATCTGCAAAACCTAAACACGTTCAGCCTTGTAACTTTGGCGACACTGACAGGTTAATGTGCTAAAGTGCTTCGCAGATTGGCAAGTTGCAGTCAAAACAAAACTTGATGGTGTTCTCGTGGAAGAAGCTTGCACTCTAAAATGTAACTGCTTATAATTGAGAGAGTTTATGTTATAGCCTCCGAACAGTGATATGATATAACTGCTTTGAAAAACTTGGTCGGTTTTTCAAGACTTAAACTCGGGGCTTGTTTATGAAATAAGAAGTTACTTTAAACTAACATGAAAATTTATTTCACTTGAAGATGTGTGTTTGGACATTTGGTGTATTATCGTTTAGCATATGCAAAAGCCATGATGTCTGCAAGTTCAACTTTGTAATACTAAGCGTTTCTGAAATGGAATTTATATATATATACATATATTGTATAATTTAATAAGTATAAAAAACTAAGACATTATTTGCAGTCATTTTAAAACTATTCTCGAAAGAAAGAGCTGCTGAGTGCAAGAATTTGAATGTTAAAGATACCTTTCAATTTACTATTACTCTGCATTTATGANTATAAAAAACTAAGACATTATTTGCAGTCATTTTAAAACTATTCTCGAAAGAAAGAGCTGCTGAGTGCAAGAATTTTAATGTTAAAGATACCTTTCAATTTACTATTACTCTGCATTTATGAAAAAAAAAAAAGAAGGCCAAGTCATAAATATTCAAATGATTGCAAATTTCATGGAGTATTGCTTTTTCAGTTGCACGATATTTACAGAAGTACCTGTCACAAAAAAAAAAGAACTTGGGATTTTTGCAATGTAAAAATAAGTATAATAATAGTAATTTAATGAAACGTTAGCAAATATTTCGTACAAATTACACTGGGGAACTATAAAACATATCACGAATATGCTAAGCAAAAATATTAGATAATTCGTAAATTAAATCTTACTTTGGGATTGCTGAGGTAAATTTGGACCAATCCGATCTTTTGTGTTGGTGCCATTTGGCAAAGGAACGGTGAACTGTAGCTTTGTATTCCAAATTTTGAAGGATATATGCCCAGGTAATGTTAATTATTTCTTTGCCAAATGACAACCAAAGAAAAATTTTGATTCGTTCAAAGTTACGCCAGCAGGTACAAAGTAATCGTAGTTTACTGTATAGGAAAAATTATGCTTTATTTTCACCATGTATGCAAAAACTTTGGGATTACAAATGCTCAACTTGAAGAAAACTATATCACTTACAGAGTCAACAAACTACACAGTCAAATTTTCCATGAATATAAAATAATGAAATGAATGGCAGTGACAGCACTTATCATGTCTCCTCACACACTTCAGAATTGCTAAGCCATTTGGCGGTTCAGTAGCTAAGTGCTGCTTGCTGTGCTTAAAATATAGTTCAGAAATAAATAAGCTGAACTGATTAGTTATCGAGTAACATGTTCAAGTTTTGTTTCCTTTGAAAAAGGAAATTTCTTTATTTTTAATTTAAAAATACATCCATCTTGTTTTTGATTCTTAGTACCTGTATAAATGAAAAATAAAAATTGAATAGAGTCTATAAAAATAGGAGGATATATTTAACGAAGAGGAAGACAGACGTAGAAAGGACGACCAAACACGCTAAAATGAAATGAGAAGATGCTCTCTGTGTAAACAAACGGAGAACTATTCCAATACAATAGGTATTCCTAACATCAGCTGGCAATGTGTGGTCATAGTGAAGGACTACCATTTGGCAGGCAGCGGGGTCAAAACGAGCCTTTGTGAAGAGAGTCTGGTTCATCTTCCAACCCTTAAAGCTGTTCTAAGGCCCAAGATTTTTTCTTCTGGATTTGGGGAAATTGTACCTTTCGTTATTTGATATCGACAATAACAAATTAGTTTGAAAAATAACATTTAAATGTTTTTAGCGTAAATATGAGAATTTTAACTTAAAATAACAAAATAATATTTTAACAAAAAAAAAAAATTCAGCTCAATTGATAGGTTACAGGAATGGCATTTTGCAGTTTCTTTCAAATCCGACAGTTAGTTTTCCTTAAGCTTTTCACAGTTTTGAATTCTAATATTACCACAAAAGTTAAAATTGAAATACGGGCGAAACACATAATAGATAGCGGTAGCATAATGTACACCGAGAAAAATATTTAGTTATATCAAACAAATTTAATTGTTTGCATAGCAGCAGTGAAATATTTTTTTTTGAAACCAAATTATTTTGTCTCTCTTATTTGGTGGTCCCAAATAAATATTTGGTTAATGCGACAAAGATTTGTTTGGCACTACGAAAATTAAACAGTTTTGGTTAATCTAAAAAAGAAAAGCCCGGTGTCTGACCGAAAATCGAACCTTCTTCACGTGGGCCCAAGCACCACGCCTTAGTAACTCTTGTCAGTGTCTGAATTTTTTACACATACAGAGTTAATTACAAGTACATTTTCCTCGCACAAAAAAATTAGATCACATTTTTTTTGCATAGTGGCAAGTTGAAATCGCCATTTTAGTTTACATAGAGGTAAAAATAATAAAAATTATCTATCTCACTTATTAAAAATAAGATAACTCACAAATAAACTGGCTTTTCAAGCATGATCAATAATTGAAATAGTTCTGATGAGACGCACAAATGAGGATCGCTAAGTTATACTTATGTGCACTTTGCGTATTTTTCCACCTTATAAAATATTAACATTGCATCGGCCTGATCACCATATTCATGCGACAGTCAAGTTAAAAAATAATAAATTTTTGGAAAAGTAAATATTTTACAAATTTGTTAATTTGGGCACTAAAAAAACTTGAAATCAAAATAATTAATTTCATTATTCAATAATGTTTACCTAACACTTCTAGTTCAACAATAAGACACGGGACTACTTCTCCTCAGTCATTACCAACTTTACTGGGCCCGTAACACACAGTTTCCCATTATTGTAGGCTTGTAGGACAGTGGCATTTTTCAAAACTTACATTTAAAAAGTTCTTTCTTAACCGTGATCAGAATATATCAGATAAAATTTATGAATATTCACATGAAACAACTTATTATCTTGAATGCATTTGTGGTATGAAATACCTACTAATAATGCCCTTTAGTATTTGATCCCGGCCAAATCAATAAGATTGCCCAGAAAACATGGACGAGTCTTAAAATTAAAGAAAACAAAACAGGCTGGTGTCTTTATGCGTATTGTCTGTCAACATAACAAAGTCAGCATTTGTAGTTTACTCTGAGTTCTAAAGTTGACAGCACATTAGAACCGACTTCGGTAAATAAACTGTTATATAATGTTCTCCCGTTAATGTAAGGTTACAACGCTTTACTCATATGCTCCTTGCTCTGCGTCGTTCTCACATCGCAGCACTTATTCACGTCAGGTAATTTACCCAGATACCACCAATTAACTGCCCACAACATTCTTCCAAGGTAATGTCAGATTTCGATTGGCATTTCGGCTTTAAAAGAGTAAAATTATGTCTGCGGTGGTCTCAAACGTTACAGCAATTAACTTATGTTCTTTGTTTAAATGTGTTACAATTTTTTATATGTATTTTTTTTCACGCTGATGTGGTGAGACCGTAGAAACTCGACTTTGGGTATCTTCAGAAAGGATTAGTTTTTCACTATGCGAGTTGCATGGGCATAGCGCACAGCATAGCACGGGCAAGGTATATGCGCCAGTAGGCAGGGTTGGGTTGGTAGGCCTGCGAGCCAGCGTGCAAGCGACGCGCGCTCCTCCAGCGGCCGCCGGCCGAAGTGAGGAACCGTTCGCAGAAATATCCTTCTGGTTNGGGGGGCAAGCGCTCGGCCAAGGGAAGGTGGAAGGCGGAAGGTGGAAGGAGCTGCAGAAGAAGCAGAAGAAGGAGAAGAAAGAGAAGAAGGGTGAAAGGTACGGAACGAAACTGAAGGCGGGCGGTTTGAAGGGGGCGAGGGCTGTTTCGGACGGAAGGGATGGCGGGCTTTCTAGAGGGGGAGCGCTCCCCGAAAAGCAACATGGCGTTCTTCTTACCTTCTAAAAGGCAGGCATGTGCGGCGGAGAGAGATGGGCAGAGACAGGCATCTCTGCGATGACAAAGACGGTCGATAAGAAACGCGGGATCGATTAAACAGCCTGCGGCGGGGAAGGACGGCTTATGTGCAGACGACGACGCCACCGCTGCCGCTGCTTAGCTCAAATATTCATCGTTATAATATTTCAGTACTCCTTGCTGTATGCTCCCACCATGACACACGTCCACTTTTAAGTCCGCGACTGTGATCACGAAACGGAGATCTTGCATGCATCTCTCCAGTCACCTACCCCTTCAACAGTAACACGCTCACTAAATAAACGTCATATTAAAAAGAAATAAGTAAATTTATAAAATAAAGTGAAAATAATTGTATTATAATATATTATCAGTTCTCTTGTAGTTTAAGACCGACACAAGCATTTGGAGAGAGAGATTTTTTTCTATTAGATTATGCGACAAGTTTTAAAACAATTAACTATTCAACTGTTAACATATAAATAATATAAAATTTAAACAACCACGTTATATATGTTCTTTGATATCGAATTTCAAAATTATTGTAAAAGAAAAAAAGTTTACTGTAAAAGGTAGGTCTGCGAAAAAGAAGCGAAGAGAAAAAAAAAATTATTAGTGGATTTTAAATCTGAAACAAGCAGTAAAAAGTATACGCATCAATCGTATTCAGGATTGACTGAGTGCAAGTAGGCATAGTAATAGTGGCAGAGAGAATATAGTGCAATTTTAAAGAGTTAACAGCATGGAAATATTGTACGCTATACTGCAATTATGGGATTTAGGCTCTATATATATACNCAATTTTAAAGAGTTAACAGCATGGAAATATTGTACGCTATACTGCAATTATGGGATTTAGGCTCTATATATATACATATATAGAACGAATTTGCTATTTGAACATTGCTGGTAATTTGATAGTATTAGCGTCAGCATTTAGCAGTAGAAAATTTTGCGGAAGTGATTAAAGAATGTAACTAACTTATGATGATTGAATTAGTTTTACTTCACACTTGGTTTTAGGACACAAAAAATGTAATTTTCAGGCTACAAGTCCGCATTCTGACAGCCACATTATTAATAGAGGCGTCGGTTTTTATAAGAAACTGTAGGCAATTTAAGTTTTTTTTTTATTAAAGTTAATTTAATACCAACAGTATTGTAGGGGTTTAAAATTTTCTATGCTTTAAACTTACGTTAATTGTAAACTTACTCTCTCTGAAAAATTATTTCTCATTTAAAAACGATTTACTTCCAAAAAAATGGTTTTATATAGGAATACCCTTCAAAAATGCTTCGTAAAAATTAAAATTTGAGACTTATAAGCAATGGCTTCACCAGAGAAACTGATAACAGGTACATAAATGTACATAAGTGCGATTATTGTCCTCCCTAAAAAAAAAAAAAAAAAAATAATCTTTCAAGAAAACTCACTAATATATTTGGAAGTTTCTACATACAAAACTTATGCCTACCATTAACAATATCTTACATAAAGCTCACTTAGATCGTAAATCATGAGTATTACGAACCTGGGAACAACCTGCAAAATAGTAAAGATAATGTGATAAAAAATATCAATAGAGGCACATAAAGCACGAATTTTAAATAATAAAAACACAAATTTTTTTACATTTATTTCTTGGNACCAGAGAAACTGATAACAGGTACATAAATGTACATAAGTGCGATTATTGTCCTCCCTAAAAAAAAAAAAAAAAAATTAATCTTTCAAGGAAACTCACTAATATATTTGGAAGTTTCTACATACAAAACTTATGCCTACCATTAACAATATCTTACATAAAGCTCACTTAGATCGTAAATCATGAGTATTACGAACCTGGGAACAACCTGCAAAATAGTAAAGATAATGTGATAAAAATATCAATAGAGGCACATAAAGCACGAATTTTAAATAATAAAAACACAAATTTTTTTACATTTATTTCTTGGTACACGAGTCTAATTATGTAACGCATTTATTATCAAATGTGTGAAATAAATGAGTTGAGGCACAACTTATAATTTAATTGAATGTATCTATTAACTTCCCTTTCCTAATATGACATAGAAACGGTGTACAAATTAAATATATTCAATATAACTTTCCTGCAATTACTTTATCTGTATACGGAATATAAACTTCATAGACAGGAGAAAAAAAATGCTATTTCACCAGGAATGGAAAATAGAAGGGAATAAACCTTCCATTGCAGCATTTCGGCATCGAACTCGTGACCTCCCGCGTGCATGTCATGCAAGGTAACAGGCGAAGGAGAATACTCAATTTCACTTGACTGAATTTCGTGTTTCTGCGTTAATATCCTCATGTAATTAATATAAAGTAAACTATTTCAAGCTTTACAGTTTTTGAGTTATTAATTGTGAAGCAATGTTATCTACCGGTTTGATACAATACTATAATCATTCGTAAAAAAAATAACAAAATAAGCGAGAAAAAGCCGAAGACATTGTCTAATGTCATTATAGGATGTGCTTAGGAATAAATATACGAAAATTCAGGCAAACCATACATTAATATATCAAAAATTTTATCTATTTCGAACCGGTTTTTTAAAAATTAAATACACATTAGCGTTTCTATGCCTCACTATATAAATATATAGAGTTTTTTCATGACATTCTTTTTCAATATTCGTTAATTAATCTCTGCACAAGAATTAATTCTCGTCATATGTGACACAAAAAAAAAAAAAAAAAAAAAAAGCTACCAGTGAAGTAGAATTAAATTACACTGAAACAGACCAANAAGTTTGAAATTGCGCACATATTATACCTTTAAATTGAATAGTCTTCGGCATAAAAACAAAATAAAGATTTTTTTTGTTTGCAGTTAAATAGCCTTTAATATAACCCTCCCGCCCGAGACAGTGTGAATATAAATAATACTTTTTCCAAATCCTTCTCACAACGTGAGACAAATAGTTGTTGTTGAACACTTGAACAATTAAAGAACATCGAAATTCAATAATTAGTTGAGCATTTATTTTGCACATGGGCATATTATAAACATAAATACGGCAACGATAAAAATTAGAGAAATTTCTGAATTATTTGGAATACCGCCATTGTTCACTCTAGAATTCACGTAACGTTATTGAATGAAAAATGTGAATAATACTGAAACTAATGAAATTAGTTTATACCAATGCGCGATTTTTACTGAACTTCATAGAAAAGCGAGAAAATATTTCACATATTTGGGTGTATTAATCTAGAGAACACCAACTTACGGAATTAGTAATAACTATGCGGTGGATAAGTTATAGTACTGTGATTATAGGTAAACTGATGGTTTACTGCTTGTTTTAATGTAGTGCAGATTATTTATTAAGTTGAACGTTGCTTCTTTGATAAATTGCAGTTTTAAAATGGGAATTCAACAATGAAAATAGCAAAATAAAAAAAATCGCATAAGAACTGTAGGTCTGTTAATCAGGGCAACAAAACTATTCGTCATTATACCTTCTTAATATGTCTCCACCTCTTTTATGTGATGGTACTACGATAAAATAGACTCAGTTGGCACTGCGAGATCAACAATCGTGCATCAAATTTCAACTGCAGGTCACATTTTGAAATAAAAAAACCAGTAAAATGTAATTAGGTATCAAATGCAGCTTATATATAAATAAATATACATATATTACTTAGATGTTAATTTTTATAAAGTAAATTTGGGAGTAACGTTTCATGAATTATTAAAGGAAATTTACGAAAAACACAATATGCATTTTCTAAGGCATTTCCTGGAAGCCCCTATGGATGAATATTTTATATTGATTGTAATTTGAAATCACTTGTAACACTTTGTGTTAATGATCGCAACGTGAACATATAGAATGAAATATATCGGCCGAAAAGTCCTAAAATCTTTAAAAAAAAAAAAAAAATTCTGCATCATGATGTTGTTACAGCTGTGTGTACTGCGGCGTCAAATATGTTCTGTTAATATTTAATAAAAAATGCAAAGAATGTTAGGATTGTATTTCTTTTTAAATTAAATTGAAACTTTTGCATTTACGTATCACCATCTTTTTGTTTCCAGAGATGGTAGTATAAGTTTAAGGGAATTTTATAATTCACCCTTTGGAAACAAATATGTGCTCGTATCTACGTATATTTTAACAAAACCTTTAACCAATGTATCTACAACAATGTCGAGAGGGATTTAGAAGAAATGCTCACATATTTCTCAACGCCTTCTTTTTAGACCTGTCAAGGAAGTAGTGATTTTTTAGTTGCATACGTATCGATTTGATGATAAATAGTCAAATCTAAAATTAGCCTTACACTTTTCTTAATAAAAAACTCGAATTGCAACTTGATAGAAGAGTAGATGCAAATAGTGGGTGCCTATAACTATTGCTTCCTTCATGCCGATACGCAAAGGAGATAACCTATGTTTTAAGAAGTGTTCATTTATCGTGAATCTTCTAATACGGCATGTCCCAAAAAGACCGCAAGTTATAAATTGCGCGCCTTTTTTGTTCGGTGATATTGGTGATATATGTTTTGCCTGCTTTGTAGCCGGAAACTATATTTTTTCTGATAATTCATTCATTTTTAAATATATATCTACTGACCTGCGGTATGCTGGCCAACGTTACATATTAATTTTTCTCGTTTTCATGTAATTGAAATAATCGCGTAACAAGACTGCTGCCTACCTATGGCGCTAATAGATAATAAACTTCATTAAAAAGTTTTTTTTTAATTTTTAAAAAATTTTCATGTCGTCTACTTAAAAAGAGCGTTTAAGAAGATTTTCACGTCAGAATACCAATAAATTTTTTTAACGCTACTGTTCTGTTTTTTCTGGATGTGAAAAATGCCTCAAACTGTCATTCATACCATCATTTTTTAAACATGAAAACTGCCATATAATAAATGTGAAAAACGTGCAGCGCATCGTTATATTTATTATCACGCCAAGAAATGACACGGTCACATGCAGCTGAAAGTCTAATTGAGAAGACGTTGCCGAAGAGAAGACTGCGCGCCAATTCGTTTCCTTGCGTTTTGAGGCCATGAGGCACGTAATGAGCATGTATTTTTTGCCCTAAGCACATGCGGTTCTACGCAAGCGGACAGGCAAAGAAAACCTTCCTTGCTGACGGCACCCTCGAAGCTCGGTTTCATGGACTGCAGTGGATTATTTTATTTTTTGCTGGTTTGAACATTAAAGAAGAAAGAATTCAAGATTTCTTGCTAATTATTTAACCCTGCAATACAGATATAACATCTCTACTAATGACTTACTCTCTTTATGTTATGACATTTGCAACAAAATTGTATGTTAATACTTTAGGTGCTGACTGTACTGCTGGAAAGGTATACGACTAAGTAATTTCCTAAATGTTTGTTCTTCGTAGCTCAAATTGGCCAGAAGTAAAATCATTCAATTTTGAAAGTGGGATCAAAAAAAAATCTAGCCGCGTTGGGGATTATGTAGGATATTATGTTTAAAGTGAAAAGGGCCTTAGTCCCGATACACAAGTGCGAATATTAAAAAAGAATCCAGGAATATTTTGTAAGGGAATGTTATTTAATAAAGGACTACAATGCATGGTTAATAAAAAATGACTCGGTGTTAACACTTTTGCGGTGAAACTTTTAGAATATTTATATAGTAATTAGTTGAAGAAAGAAAGCCGTTACAGATTCAGTTTTAAAGTTTGACACTGCACTTACGTGTAGTATGGTGTGTCTTATGGAACGTGATGGTACGATACTGGTAGAGTGAATTTTAAAGTAAAAGTAAAGTTCCGAAAACATTCAAACCCAAAATAATAAGTCAAGGTGCCGTCTCCTCGAGAATAAATTAGAGGTTACGGGGAAGGAATATGAGCTTGTTTTTTGTAAAGCGATTTTCAGTTCAGTAATTTGAGCCAAGCTCATGGTAATATAATCTTGTCAAAAATATAGTAAATCGATAATGAATGTTATGAGGAATTTTAAATGCACACATGTAAGCGATACTAAGAAAATAAAAACAATTGGGAAGTGTGTTTATATTAATAAATTGAAACCACTTTTACATAAAAACTGTTGTTTATTTTAGGAAAATGTATGTGAAATCATTACTTGTCTAAACGTTTTACAAGATTTATATTTTTTGTACATTTTATAAAATCGATTTTCAACTGTCTGAATTTAAACCTTCAATTTCGGTTGTGTAATGGTGATTTGTTAAAACGAACAGTAACCTAAGTAACATGCCGAAGTTTTCAGTTGTATGAAGGGCTTTATAGATGGTTCGTGGTTTAACATCAAAGCACTTTGACAACATCCCATAGGGTCTACTTTAGTGAATTTTTGTGTCCTTCCACCATACGTAAAATAAACTTTGCCAGCGAACCCTTCGCTTTATTCATGCGCTGATAAATTGGAATTGCAAAATTGTTCGGAAAATATATCCGTTAAGAATATACTAGTTCATACTCTTGCGTACGTAAACAGAAAACAAAAGTGAATAAATTCGTTTTACACAGATGTAAATAAAACACTTTTTATTAAGTGATAAACACATACAACTAATTTTCTTAACATAGACACCAACTTTACCTGGAGAGTACCATTTAGCTCGTGTTCGACTCCATTTCGTTATTTATTAATTTAGGATATGGCATGTTCCATCTCGGGTGCTGTCGGCAGTCACTTCTTCAGTATTCGTAACAACACACAAAAATTGTAGCAGGTTTTAAAATTTTGCATTCACCCCAATGTCACATAATATTAATTGTTATAATAACACACAATTGTTTATTTCAAAATATGTTAATATTGCACTCCCGTGTATGTTTTGTAGAATAAACAAATATGGCGGTGATGCGGTGATTCAGTTATTTGAAAGTATATGTACTAAACTACCAAACACGTAATTTATTTACCATACTGAATTGGGTCACGTTACGTTTAACAAGTAACCGAAGTACCAGTTCGAACATGGAATTAGAGTTTACATTTAAACGTTTCAATGAATGGGGATTTTTTTTCGTAGGTTAACTTGAGAAGTATTTCGTGTACAGTAATACAGTGAAGCAGCAAGGGTAGTAAAGGGCGTAGGCTCGAGGATATTTTCCTGACCTATCTTAGAACCAAGGAGGGAGGCTGATGAGGTCCTAGGTAGGGGTTGGACCTAAGTGCGTTTCTGGGCAGAGCCCCGCAGGAAATATTTTAACTACGGGACACGTGTATCGTGGCTTTACTGGGATCGGGCAAACATGGCCGCGATTCGGTCACGATTACTTCCCATGTTTACCACCTAACCCGAACTAAAAAATGGAAGGAGATAACCTAATTGGGGGGGGGGGAGATATTTTGACTTCTTTTAACATCGAGTTCTTGAAAGCTGACGAAGGTGAAGCGAGGTAAGTATGGAACAGCCCCGGAATGCAAGAGAGAGAGAAACAGAAGATCCTCGAGAAAAGTCGCCGACCAACGGATCGTCCGGCACGATTCCCACCTGTGAGAGTCCGGGAGTGACCCCGCCGTGAATCGAACCCGGTTCACCTAGGTGGAAGGCGAGTTGTCTGACCACTACACCACCGTGGTCCCGGGATGCAACCGTCATAAACGCCGTAAAAACCCCATCGACAGTAAGAAATTGCAAAATTGCATGTAATTAATGAAGTATTAAAAAATGATCGACTATAAGAGAGGACGGGAAAGGATCATCTATACTCAAAGTGTTTGAAGGACTAGAAGAGAAAGATTGGTAGGGAGGGATTTTAAGGACGAGTAGGCTGGTTACTTGCACCGCGGTAAGGCTGGCTGGAGATATGGAGGCAAAACGCTGTAGGCCCTCTCGAGTCACCATTTTCTGAAGCCTCAGTTGTGTATCCAGCGAATAAAAAATAAAATGGATATTTATGCATTCTTAAAAATTGTAAAAACAGGAAAAATGAACTTCTCTTTTTGTAAACCTATATAAAATTATACAGCGACAATTTTTTTTTTACTTGACGTGATCGTTGCCTAGTTACTGCCTGGTTCAACCTGATGCTTTGTTCCATGTTTACTGAGATCGTTGATATTTTATTTGTACTGTGAGAAGGACAAAAATGTACAAAAATAGAGTTTGAGAAAATGAAGCGTCGCCAAACTTCAGTGCTTAATTGTAAAAAAATAATGATGTAAACATTTATACGCCAGAATTGTTGCTCGATAAACATAAAGAAAAAAAATCATAAAAAATAAGTCAAAGAGACGACGTTAACCTTGGCGAAGGATGGGCTCCCTATATTCGTTAAAACCCACGTTATTTCGTGTACGTGCGGCTTACAGCGTAGCCAATAACGGAATTATTAACTTTTCACCGTATTGAGGCATAGACGTATTTACGTCTTCTGCGCAGGTTGCTAACACTGACGCGTCCATCACCAATGCAACTGTGGAAGTTACATGGTCATTAATAATAAAGATTTTTGTTTTTTAATTTTAATTTTCAGCAGACAAATTGGTCTATATGAATGAAATACTCTGACTTTCTTGAATATATTCTAGTATCATTAAAACTAGATAATACATATGAAGTGTCGAATCATCTCAGAGCATTTACTTGCATAAATAGAGTTCTAACCTCAAATAATATTCACGTTGTTTTCTATAGTACTACTGGCAGGAAACCAGTAGAAAGTTATAACAGGGAGGTTGACTACTGTGCAGCTCGTATGAGCACTCCACCTCATTTCTCCATTTACGCATTGACTTTTTTTAACGGATTTTTTTTTGCGTTGGCAAAAAAAACGTGAATTGTAGACACACTGCAGCTTCAAGATGAAGAGCTAGACGCAGTACGTGGAAGTGTCGCCTCTCTCTACTTTCTCTGTGGATGGAGCGTGTCGTCTTGAGACCGAAAAGTATACGAGGCTAAAGTTGCAACTCAACGGTTTAACGAGACAGCGTTGTCTTATAGTTTGCCGAAGTCGGCCGAAGTAGGTTCTACGGCACTCCCAACATTCGAACACGGAGTAAGTTACAAATGTTCACTTCGTTATGCTGGCAGACAAAGCGCTTGGCGTCGCCAGCCTGTTTTTGCTTATTTAGTTCTTTATATATTTTAATACTCGCGTACGTTTTCTGGGAAAAAAAAATTCACACTACAGATAAATCTGAGAGAACAAAAATCATTATCGTGAAGACAAAACACTATTTTCCAAAACGTTTGATGGAAATATTCAAGGAAATACACGTGGTATGAAGGCCACGTAGACAAAGAATACGGTGCTACCAACCACCAAAATGAAAATATGTATCCAAGCACCCGCTTCTATAATATCTGTAGAGAAAAAGCTATATGACTGTTTGTTGTATATATTTGCTCGATGCGCACGTATAATCTATTTGCGGTTCTTCACACTTCTTGAATGAAAATTTTGAAAAATTACAATATGTATGACTTTTTTGTTGTTTCCTAAATATAGCATTTATCACAAGCGTTTTATACTTGTGTTAACATTAAATTACCTTATTTTTTGTTTAATTGAACTTTTACTTGTATTCTGTCTATAAATTATAATATTTCATTTTTAATTAATATTTAAAACAACAGGGAGAAAATCGGAGTGTTTGTAATGCCTAGTATGAAACTGTTCTTACACAAAATAGATTACACGGAGTGTGCACGAATGCCGCGCGTGTTCACTTTGGTGTTATTTTTTAGACATGGTGAAGGAATATTCTTCTCACGTTGGGAAGATCAATGCTTTTAGTTCGGCAACTTAAATATTTTGCCACTAGGTAAGCGCTGGCGTCGAACATGTACTGGAATTTTTTCTATTTTCTACGTTTAAAAACAAAATAATTGCAAATTATTCCCGTTGTTAAAAATGTTTATTCTAAGTGACTACTTTGGACCACTGCGCACCAAGTGGCGTAACACTCCCATGAGAAAACTGGTTTTGTTCCTAACCTTCGTAGAATTAACCTAAACTTGGTTAAGGTATGTTTGCATGAGACGGAGGTATATCTTGGTTGTAGAACAAGTTGGAAGTAACAGTGAGTGGACTATAGTAAACGCAGTTTTTAAATACGCGACTTTGTTAGAAATTTCTGTAGAATTACGGAAACTTTTACGGAGATGTATAGTTAATTTACGGAAAGGCGCTTCGTAGTGACGAATAACAGAAATGAGCTCCGTAAATATAAAATACGGAAACTCTCCGTATTCTTATGGCAACGAATTTGAGCTGTAATTTTTTATATCGTGACAGGCCTATGTTTCTGGGCAATATTATTCATGCTTCTCTTCTCCACATTTATTTCATATAACAAATACTTTTGTGCGAACATAAACTGTAACCGTGAAGGTGAAACACTACATTGCAACAAAATTTTTGCGTATATTCATGAAAATACACGTGACACGAATAAACAGACCTGAAAGGTGCTTACACAAAGCAGTCTGTGCTATCACCATCAGAATTTTAATATGCTATCAAATCGTGAGTTTTTACGATATCTAAAGAGATATTCTTCGTGATTGTTTATTGCATATTTATGATTCATATGTGAATTTAGTACATATTGGTTTAAGTATGCATTAATTTTTTTTATTGCCGAAGTTGTCAGGTCGTAGAACCTCGCGACTTCGGGTAGACTTCAGGTATAGTCTTTTCGCGGTTTCTTCACACTTTTTGAATCAAACCTTTGAAAACCATCCCATGTACGACGTGTTTGGTTGTTTCATAAATATGTCAGGCATCACAAACGTTTTATTCTTGAGTTTTAATAAACGTACCTAATTTTTAGATAAATTGAACTTTTACTTATATTTTATCAATAAATTATAATATTTCATTACTAATTATTATGAATAAAAACAGAAATAAAATAGGTGTGATGGTAATGCCTAGTAAGAAGTAGTTCTTATGAGAAATGCTATTACACAGAGTGCGTACGAATGCGGTAAGTTGTCTTTCTGACGTGATTTCATAGACTCGGTTGAGCTTTGTTTGCATGAGGCGGAGGAATATCGTGTAAGTGGGCTTTAGAAAAGTTGAAAGTGACCGCGAACGGACAATATCTTTCGGCAAAAGAAGTCGTTTTCCCTGATCCGAGTTACGAGGGCATGGACGCGCGGCTTTTGCACGTGTGCCGTTCCTGCCGGCTCGCCTGCGGGGGAAGTGTCGGCTGGTGCCTAGTCTGGGTTGTTTCCGCGGGTCTGTCCTCCCCCCTCCAACCCGCTCCAAGCTCATGCGCCAGCCCCTCCCTACAACCAACCCTCCCCGACCCCCCCTCATCTACCTTCGCCATGCCAGGGGGCCACGTCTCCGACAAACTCCAGAAAACGTGCTTATATTACAGCTCCCGCNGGGGGCCACGTCTCCGACAAACTCCAGAAAACGTGCTTATATTACAGCTCCCGCTATCTGGAGAAATAAGGTACCCCTCCGTTCGAGGGCGAGAGTGGCCCAACGCGCGCTGCTTCGCCCCGCCACAGCGTTATTAACAATTCGGACAAAGAGCAGCGAATATCTTGTCCTGTGCCTTCAATTAATATTCCGCCCCCCGCCCTCTCCCACACAACCGACCCATCGCCAAAGTCGATGTGAATAGGAATCCGCGCGCGAGGCGCAAGGGAAACTTCATTTCTGCGCCGTCTTCCGGCTGCGCACTCGAGATATCTGTGCATCCCAGTTGCGCAGGTAACCAAGAAAAAATATATTTACGGGCTGATCTCAGTAGGTCTATCTTGAATAATAGGTCTCATTTATCTGTGTATCGTTGAAGCACAGCCAAATACCTACGTACTTCTCCTTGAAGGATTATTAGAAGAAAGAATTTTTTTTTTGTGCCGGAATAGTTGGAAATCACTATCGATGACTTAGATTTCTAGTGAAAAATGTGATGTAATATATATACACACATATATATATATATATATATATATATATAATCCTGGGATAAATTTTAATTTTTCATGAGTTCACAAAGTCAAGTGGCAAAAAGGAACTTTCTTTGGTTTAACAGCACAGACACACACACACACACACACACACACACACACACACACACATATGTATATATATATATAACGTGTCTCTAAAAATAACCGACAAATTCCGGGAGGTAATTCCTTATGAAAAATTAAGAACAAAATATTTAGGACACTGTACCTACATGCAATATTAAGGGAGAAATGACCCCCTGAAAATCAAATTTGAAAACATTAATCTCCCGAAATATCGGAAACTATGCGACATCAAATGACAACACGCCGAACATTGTTTTCTGTTATTAGGATCCTTAACCTACAGCAAGCATGTACTTATACCTTCCACAGTAATTAAAATCACATGAGTGGCCACCCTCTTATTGATGGCCACTTTTTTACCATCGGAATTTTGGAATGTTTGATGCTGGCCTATTGAGAAGTGTCACTTACGAAACAAATATGGTCCTCTTGTTGCACATGCGTAGGGCCCACCGTTTTCTCTCAAAACACACATGAAGCTTCTGTATAGCATTAGAGCCCCTAACACGTAGGCCACACTACACACACAAGTCAAAGGTTGTCTGCTGGGTCCACTGCACAAGTGATGGTGGAAGACATTTAAACACTTACTGTAAACAACCTGTACCACACATTTATAGGCTTACAGAACGTAAGTAGTATGGTTATTGTATCAACAAATGTTGACTTGTGTCAATATGCTACACCGCATGGTTCTCAAGAAATAGATGTTTAATGTCGAAACAGATAATGTGCTATGCCTGCGACATACGTATATTCGCTCTTAAACCACAGGAAGTTCCCTTTTGCCTCTTTACTCTTCTGACCTCACGAAGAATTAATATTAATCCGAAAATTTCACATGAGTTTCTACAAACATTCCAATGTCGGAGCCATGCTGCTGTTGTATTCAAGCTATGGCTAAGGCCAATGACTTAGATAATGAATTTATATTTGTTTGTTTATTTACGTAAGGCTATGAACTATATTTCACTTATTCCTATAGCTTAAGTTTTATTACCACTTTGCTGGCAATATACCTCACATAATATTTTTCTTCTATGGCTTATGTAAGATAAGTTCTTTCGTTGCCAGTGAAAGTGTTTTCCCTCCACGAAGAGTAAAAATGCATGACGTTTGATGTACAGGTTATAACAACGATGCTTGGTGACTTCGGATTTCAAGTTCTGTCTGGAAAACACACGAGGCCACAAATGACTGAGGTATACTGACAGTAAAATTCCAGGTTTTCAGTTGTGTAGCACAAATATTCATGTCGCACTTGGTGGACTTAATTCCCACCACGCAGACGCTGCAGATATAAAACACTGCAGTTTTATTATAACATATATGCTATTACATGTTTACGTCACCAGGTATCAATTTCTGTGCTGGAAAATGCGAATCTCCAAAAGTCTCGTATACACTTAACCCCTCCCTCACCACCCCGCAAACCATTTTTTTCACAAAAATTTGATTAAACCGATGAATATCTGCACAGAAAAACAAACACAACATAAGTATACACCTTTATCACTTCATCATTGATCTAATGCATTTTTTTACATATCTCTTTTTGCATGTACAACAGAAATATTGCTGAAATTTTTCTGTTGATGTCACCATTTTTCTACAGCAGAAACAGAGGCAAGTGCTCTAATAACAATATTTTCGTAAGTAAAAGTTAAAGGAGTAAGATATGTGATCTTGATAATCGGGATTACAAATGTATATAAAAATATTATAAAGCTATTTATGAAGAAACAAACACACGAAATGAGAAATGAAATCTGCGAATCTTTGATGGTATTCTTAGTCCCCTCCGTTAAGAAAATAAGGGATACATGCTATCGTCGTTCAAAATTATGTGAATCTGCAGAAGGTTCACATCGAATTTTATCATATATATGATTTCTCACGTATAAATGAGCTATAAGGCCTAAATGTAGTGTTGGCGTAACGCTCTTAAGCAAACTATTTTCCAAATAAACTGCTACAAAGTTTGAATGTATGCGGTTTCATGACTGCCAGCTATGAAACTTGAGCAAAGCGTGTCAGCGTGTTTCCTCCAGAAACTGTTGAAACTGACAACTGCCAACTTCGACACAGAAATTGCAACGACGGACAACACACTGTTTGAGGCGGTCAGAAGTGTGAGAAATGTTGCAAATAGTGTCAAAAGTGTTGGTAATTTGAGCTTCGGGTTCCATTACCGTTTGCAATACGGGTCTCATATACTAGTGTATCAAAATTTCCCCCATCATGTGAAGTCTGGGGAGCGTGATGGCCACCCCAGTGGTCGACCTCTTGGTATTCACTGAATACCAACTGTTTCGGTAATATGACGGATATCAGCCAATTGAATTGTGCACGGACTCCTCCGTGCTGGTGACACACGCGCTGGGAAATGCCTGATTTCAAATATTCCGAATGAACGATGTGGGTTTGCTCCAAAAACTGATGACGTACGTGTGATCATTCAAACATACTAGCAAAATATCTTTCCAGTGAGGTGCTCCACGACTGTCCCACCACAGATGTATGGTAAAATATTAAAATGATGAACTTCTTTGTCCTTCTTCGAATCTCTTTACCGGAGCCTCACAACCTAAGCTGTCTTTTTCTTATTATGTATATAATTTATACACCTAATTACTACCCTACTTAACCGCTGTCCAATGAGTTTAAAATTGTTAACATGAATCAAATTTTGACACATTAAAAATCTTTTACAATATGGTGGGAGGTATTAACAGATGAAAACCATTCACCTACGAACGATCAATTTAAACTTTCCAAACCCCTCCCCGGAGAGGTATATTTGATTAGAAGTTATAAAATTGATGAAACAACTATACTTTACACAGCCCCGGGGAGCCACGTGTAGGCTGTTGCCAGGCGACCAACCCCTCTCACTTTACGGCTCAGACGTAAACAGTATATTTTGATCAAGCGTCGTGTGTGTGTATGTATGGCTTTCGTCATCCTAACAGCACTGAAAATGTCGGCTGTTGATAATGCTGTGACATGCGAAACTAAACTCACCCGTCTATTAAGCAATATAAAGGAAGTGTAGTGCGTTAGCTCAGCGGTGGATAAAGGAGCCTACTAAGACCGTGTCTCAAATGGCCCAGAGTGCGCTCTCTCGTGCTCTCACTCTCGCGACCACGTCACTACGACGTCAGAGAGAACGCTCTCTGGTCGTCTCAATCCGTCGGAGAGAGAGCGAAAGAGCAAGAGCACGAAGTAATGTACTCGCTGGCGCTCCTCGTGCTCTCTGACCACGCGCCATACTTGTTTACATTATTTCCGTTTTTGAATAAGGTTACAGTAGCTCTCTGGGCCAAAACCACGCCGCATCTTAACTGTATGTAAATAATTTTTACTGTTCTAGTACACGAAATAACTTACGTAACACGTATTTATAAAAATATAAATAAGCATTTCTGACAGCCTCGTATTTTTTTGTCACTGCTGCAGCATGACGGAAATAAGTATATAAAACCAAAATAACAGTGTTCTAGGCACTAATTTTTATTCTGGTAATGCAATAATTATTTGTGAACTATTTTGAACACACATAAATTATCTAAAATTACCAATGATCACGATTTTAGCTTAACATGATTTCCCGCCTTTTGGCATCAGCTGTCTGCGTGACGTTGGAGAGAAACGAGAGAGTGGTTGTCTCAAATTCACATAGGGAGAGCGTGAGAGAGCGCGAAGCAGTGCTCTCGCGAGGTTGTGCGAAAGAGTTCTCACCAGAAAGAGCGTTCTTAAAATTGCGACACGGCCTAAGTCAGACTCGTGGATTAAAAACAACTGATCCAATGACTCGTGAATGTGTGGAAACATTGTTCGTGTAGTACTGTACCTGCGACTAAGTTGAAAGACGTGTATTGTGTGAGCCCCCTCACTTGTGTAATCACAAATAAATTAACCGATTAGAAAGAACAAAATTTTAGGTATAAATTCCTTCACGTTCTAGTCTTATATACAGGATATCATACTTACTGCTAAAATTCACGCTGCCTTAATTATAAGTACCAAATTTTTTGTTATCTTCCCATTTAAATGAAAACTTAAAATACTGTTACCGTCACTGGATTTATGAATTATTGGATACAAATAGTTGATCACGGATTCTGAGATCAATCGGGTGCTTATGCTTAACTTTGTTTTATTTGGTACTGACATGCATTAGTCATTCAGACACAAAGGCTCGTTCTCAGAATCCCTCGCAGCCAATCGGGCTCTCAAAACGTCGTGGCTAAGAGCCGCTCAAATCTCCCTCAACTCTCAGCCAATCGCATAATGGGTACGCCCACATCAAAGGAACTGCCATGCTATTATGCCTCTGTATATTTATCTTCTCTGTGACGCAACAAAGCTTGGAGCATACAGCATTGGCTGATAGTGCGCGTAAACGCCAGGTTTATTCACCACATATAAACGGAATGGATGTTTCCCGATGACCCGCGGGCTCTTGTAGGTATTCGTACCCTGCTTTTTTTTTTTTTTTTACCATTATACCACAAGCTGGCTGCGTTCCGTCGGCAGGGTTACAACTTCAAATAACTAGGAACGCGACGGCCTTGCGAATAAATCACCTGCCTCCAAACAAGGAGACCAGGCTTCGAGTACCCGCGAGGAGGCACCAGAAATTTTACACGTGGGAAAACGTAGTGGACTTTGCTGTCTGACCGTGGGTTTCCTCGGCGTGGTACCGTCTGTCGTGAGAAATATCGCCGCACAAAGGGCAACGTCCACCGCGTTTTCACTCATGTAAAAATCTGGGCGACCCCGCCGAGAAGCGAACACGGCTCGCCTTGGTGAAACCCGAGCATTCTCAACCGTTTCTAAGATGTGTTATCTCTCATCCAATTCTGTAGAAGTGTTCCGTTCGAATGTGATTTATGACGGACATTTGGGGCCACGACTGTGTAGTGGTCAGTCTACTCGCCTCCCACCTAGGCGAACCGGGTTCGACTCCCGGCGGGGTCACTCCCGGATTTTCACATGTGAGAATCGTGCTGGACGATGCTGCGGGTCAGTGGGCTTTCTCGGGGATCTCCCGTTCCCATATTATCCGCTTTCATTGAAAAAATTAAGCGCTGTCAGATATCCTGCATACCTTTAAAGCAAAAAGCCGTGATATTTGTATTTTATTTCCTATTTTTGTATAGAATCGTTTACACCAAAATGCTAAAACAAGGGAAATAAATTTTTTTGATAATTTAAGCGTGATAATTCGAAACATGAACAGCGGAATAAAAGTTCGATAATAACATGAGACCGACGATTTTATTGGAAATTGCTGGTGAGATTTCCTTAATAACTTTCACGGCTTACGCATCTTCATTTTATACATACCTGTATAGGAATTTGAAGATTTAGTATAAGCTGTTTTTAATAATTAGAAATTTTGTTTTCGCCAATATCTGTATATTTTAAAGAGAGCGTACC
>NQII01000343.1:684161-785687 GCA_002778355.1 Clitarchus hookeri
TGTTTAAAGTGGTATTATGTTTTAATTTCTAGTTCATAAAGGTTTCATCCCACGCCTTTATCTTACCTGGAGCTCAGAATGAAATTTCAATATAAAAAGGCAGCACCTCGCTACCGGAAAACGGCCACCCGACCTGCTTCAATAATGGAGTGGTGGCCTAATCATGAGGCGCTCAAGTTTGCTTCTCGGAGATCCGTAGCGTAGAGTCGGAGTCGCCATCGGTCAATTACTTACGTGCTTGGGTCGCTGTTACTTGAGAAGATTTAAAATCACGCTTTATAAATTTTCATAACTTTGACTGGGCATAAACTTACGAAAACACTGATTGTGTAAGTCAGCTGAAAGCGAGTAATGTTTATGCTGGGGACCATTCACATTAGTTTTTTTACACACAAAACAACCAGCACTGACGTGGAAGAAATACAGTCTTAACATTTTCTTACAGTTTCATGGTGTCACGTTCTTCATATTAATTCTATGATTTTAGTCGTTCGACCCATAGCAGTATGAATTTTTGCGAAAGGTGAAAGAATGCGCAATGGTTCGTAAGAAAATAATAAGCGTGTATTCCAAGAGCGTTTAATTAAGTGTGAAGTAGCTAATTTTGCCGTCGGTCGCTCTGTATTTCTTAACATCGTATTCACGGCGGATGAGAATAAGATATTACACTCGACACTAAATTCAACCTTACTCTCTGTAATGGAAAACATATTTTCTTTGCTAAATTGAATTTCAAACGCTTTCTGGCCCAACAATTCCAACACCAGTAGTAGAACAGTAGGATTGATGTGGTGTCAGTTTTAAGTTTTTCAGAATCCCATTTTGACTATATTTTAATGTAACTAGTTGTTAGATAAATAAGATTATTACACGGGAGATTGCTAAACTTAAGGCATATTATTTTTCATAGAACTGCATTCGAATATGCGTCTATTGCATCCTTGATAGTTCTTTATTTTAAAGAGATGGTAGTTGAAAACATATTCTTATACAACTGTTACTGTTTATATATACATACGTATTCTTGCAAACACATAATTTAATACAAATTTATCTACTAGAGATGAGTTGTAAATTGCCAATTACTGTTTTAGTTTCTTGCATCTTCCCTTGTGGTTTCAAACATATGTATATCAACATTTGTGTACAACTTTAACAGACATAAAGTAACAAGAACGTTGAAAATACAGAAGCGTAATATTATTCACTCGCTTGCGGTAAAGCAGCCACTCTCCTTACACAGACTTCTGAAGCACAACATCGAGTTTCAGCGGTTGATTATAATGAGCACGTAACCAGGGATATAATCCATTCACGGATACTTCACACTTTTCTGAAGCCCTGCTAAAGTTATACTTCCAGGATATTCCTCCGCCTCATTTAAGGAAAGCTTAACCATGTCTGGATAATTGCATCAAAGGGACAGCGCACCGCATTCGTGCGCACTTAGTGTAATACAATTTTCCATAAGAACTATTTCTTACTAAACATTACCAACGCATATTTTCTCCCTGTTTTTTTCATTTAAATTATAAATGAAATGTTATAATTTATAGATAATATAGAAGGAAAGGTTACATTTAACCAGCAATAAGGTTATATAATATAAAAAGAAATATAAGTCGTTCGTGATAAACGACATAAAAAGGAAACATCCAAACACGTCATACGCGGGGTGATTGCTCAAAGGTTCGATTCAAAAAGTGTGAAGGAACCACGAAGAGACTATACCTTCAGACTGCGAAACCCTAGTTGGGAATGTCGTCTCCACCTGCAATCAACAATTTATCCTACTGCCACCACTGCTTGCCGTATTTCATAATTATTTCTGTCGAAATGACAATACTGAAATCGTGAAAACGTTGCTTTGCATGGCGGCTCCAAGCCGACCATGCAGCTGCAGACAGGGGAAAAATAGTTTTGACCTCTTATTTTGGAGAGAATGGTGGGGAAGATCAGAGCTTAGCTGTAAAAAAAATTCTGGTAAACCTTTTAAACAGTGATGGAAGTTTTTAACCTACACAAAGTATGGAAATAATACTACATATAGGAATGTTGAGTGTCGTTACTTTAAAAGGTCGGAGACTTCCCTACGCACTTGACTGTTTCGTGAGCGAATGTAGGAGTGATACCATGAATGTATGGGAAAATATTTTATCATTCCCACTTTCTCACTATTCGTTTATATTTATATGGTAATTTTACGAATAATTTCTTAGTGTGTATATGTTTGTATCCGATGATGTTCTCATATTTTGCTAATGATATAAAGAGTTTGAGAAAGGATGTATAAGGGAATCAGAAGTGTCTGATTATTGAACTNTCTCATATTTTGCTAATGATATAAAGAGTTTGAGAAAGGATGTATAAGGGAATCAGAAGTGTCTGATTATTGAACTTGTGTTTGTTGCATAGTGGAAGATGCCCGTTTGTGACTGTGGTATTAATAAACAGCGAGATATCTCATCGGCAATTTGCACACATAAGGGCGTGCATTTAGAACACCTGCGACAAATTAATGGAGGTACATGAACATTTTCATTATTATTAGTATTTTATTTTTAACATAGTTTAACAATTATTTCAAAAATTACATAAAAGCAACGAATTGCAAAATGGTTATCGGAATTCTAACTGGTGGCAGTTTAATAATAATAACAAAGCACTCAACACTTTTAATTGATTTTTTAAATTTTACTCTTATTTTTTGCAGTTTTCTTGATTTAATGTTTTCAAGCTTTTTAAAGGCGAATATCAACATACGATCGAAGTTATCATAGATCAATATCATACGTAGAAATGCCGGTTATTCTCAGCATAACTGTGGATCAGTATGGTGTCTGCACTTCTTGCATCTTTGTCACTGAATAACTCCCAACGAACGCTCTGTCACCAGAGCCAGTCTGTCCATAATTGCAATGTAAATCAGTGCGTGTATTTATTAATCAGTGGCAAGTAATTACACTGGTTCAGTACTCAGTCCATTACGTTATTAAGTTTCCAAGAGGGAAGTATCCATGTAATCTTATTTTCCTCCATAACCTAGCTTTCGGTGTCAATATTTAAAAACCAAGCTTTTCAACTCTCAGGGGACATCTAAACAGTTATTTTATTTCGGAATCCAACTTATTTTTCTTGCATGATAAGTTTCACATCTGTTACCGTAAAACAATGTTTACGTTATTTCGGGGCTGCGGTGGCTTAGTGGTTACACTGCTCGCCTCCCACCAAGGCAAACCGGGTTCGGTCTCTGGCAGGGACACTCCCGGATTTTTGCAAGTGAGAATCGTGCCTGACGATGCCGCTGGTCAGCGGGTTGTCTCGGGGATCTCCCGTTTCCCTCGACCTTGCATTTTGGCCTGCTCCATTCTCACATTGTTTCACCCTTATCGGCTCTCAATACCTTGTTTTTAAGNAACAGTTATTTTATTTCGGAATCCAACTTATTTTTCTTGCATGATAAGTTTCACATCTGTTACCGTAAAAAAATGTTTACGTTGTTTCGGGGCTGCGGTGGCTTAGTGGTTACACTGCTCGCCTCCCACCAAGGCAAACCGGGTTCGGTCTCTGGCAGGGACACTCCCGGATTTTTGCCAGTGAGAATCGTGCCTGACGATGCCGCTGGTCAGCGGGTTTTCTCGGGGATCTCCCGTTTTCCTCGACCTTGCATTTTGGCCTGCTCCATTCTCACATTGTTTCACCCTTATCGGCTCTCAATACCTTGTTTTTAAGTGCGGCCTAAATCTCTCCACTCAACTCAACTTTACTTAACTATTTAATAATATCAATGCCACATTGTAATATACAGGTATAATTGAAACCATACAAATTTCCAAAACAAATTGTTAAGTAGTAATTTATGACATGTTTAGCTTTGAATTTTTGTGTCTGGTCATAAATTTTATTAGGAAGATTTGAAATAAAACCCGAAGATGGAGTGGATACTACCCTCTACTGACTTTTATAGTAACGAAAAACTTGACCCACTTACGAACATAATGCAGAAAGCCACCTACAAAAACACGTAATTCTTACCAGTGCACTCATGTATGTGACTGGCGCCGAGGAAAATTTTGCTAAACAAGCAATATGTTCGCAACATTTTAGTTTCGATGCTGACGAAGGACTAACTAAGAAATCACAACATAACATTTATTACAGAAAACAGTGCAACTATATAATTTATATTGCTCAAACTACCAACAAGAATGTGTGCAAACCAGCAAGGATATGATCGAAGGTGTTTGCAATACGCATACTGAACCCTGGGTTATTTTGGCTGGACGGTAGCATAAGATGCGAGCAAGTATGTGCAATACGCTCGATAATGTCGTTCGTGAAACTGCGATTATTGTCGCTGGATACAGGAATTTTCGATCAAAAGATCTCGTAGTTTGAGGTGTCATTGAAACAACGTATAATTTATATAATTAAGAGTACACGCTATGTACGATTTTTTTTTCACTGCTAACAAACTTCCAGAAAAAAATGTACAAAACGTGAAACAAACACGTATTTATTCAGTACGTGATTATTTTAATCTCAAATGTGTAGTTACACAAATCAAAATTATTCAAAACACCAGTTACAAATTAAACATAACAGACTGACGTAAATAAACACCTCACAACGAGTTTGGAATATACTTACAGAATGCAAAAACGTATGGAATATATATTACCTAAAGTATAGCAATCATAACGTACCGACGGTACCGATACAAAACGTAAAACTTCAAGTGTTTCTAACAAACAGTTTTCCAATATCATAGACAAATAAACACGAAATAACAACAATCTTAACTTAATGGTGTCGATGATTTGGGAGGATTTCTTTTTCCCACCGCAGCTTAGTACCATGTATGGCCTCCGTGTACATTGTACAGGTCCGTAACACGCCGCGGCATGCTTGTAATTAATGTGTTGATGTCATATTCTGGACGAAGGTTCCATTACATGCGGGCAGCTCTTATGAGATATGGAAGTTTTTATGGAGTTTGTGGACGATTATAAACTACTCTTTTCAGCATGTCCCAGGCATGTGCAATGCGTTAGTGCGCTCTCTCTCTCTATTGATAACAGCATAACAACATAACTCCTTTTATCCAAACTGCCTTATCGTACAATATTCCAAACTTTTTGTGAGGCGTTTATTTATTTCAACTTGGTGAATGCTGTAATAAAAATGGCAATTTTACCTGTGTCATGTTTGTACTGGCATTCTAGAAATGCGTATTTGGATACTAAATAAAGTAAAGTTTGTCTGAAATAAGTAATAAATATATAAGAATTACTTCGTCAAAAATCAGTTTCTGAATACACTGCACAAATAAGAAATCCTAAAAAAAGACGAAATACTTCATCAATTATGACTTGTATGCCAAACAATTCATGAACTATAAATCACAGCATAAGAATCCTCGTCGCCTGCAAACCTAAACTGAGATATGTAGTCAATTCACGGTTACTTCCAACATTTATGACGCCCTGCTTAAGTAACACTTTCAGTCTATTCCTCCGCCGCATGCAAACAAAGCTTAACCAAGTATAGAAAATTACATCAATGCGACAACACACCGCATTCGTGTGCACTTCCTTTAATAATATTTTGCATAAGAACTATTTCTTACTAGCCATTACCACAGAAAACATTTTAAGACAATGAAAGTAACGCTGACAGAAAAAATGGTGTACGGCTACACAAACATTCCGTTCTTACAAAGCAAAAAACAAAACCTGCCTGTAAACAGAACTTCACAAAGGGTCATTTCGGACGAGGAGTACAGATTCGCAATACTTTTCACTCCTGGATAGTGGATGCTAACAAACTTGATATCGTACTATGGAGGTCACGGGTTCGAGCCCAACGTGCATTACATTTCCCTGTTCTCTACCCTCAACTCTAGATTTCCAATACACGTTTATGTTTATTCAGCGAGTGGACCAGGCGTATAGTGGGGTGTAAAAATCACAATAAATATTTGATAATTCCGTGTGTTTTTTTTTTTTTATGGAAGTGCGCTCGAGAAGTTTCTTGCTGCACGCCTGCCTCCCTACTCCAGCGCAGCGTCCGGACTGAAACAGCGAATCAAGTGTGAATAAATGATGAGTTACTTTCAGCTCGCAGCTCGCACCCTCGTGTGCGGAGTGGAAGGCTGGCTGCAGGCGCACGGCTGGCTCACGCCTGCTGGAGCCTGGAGCGACGCCTTGCCGCCACGTCGTCTTGTCTGGAGGCTCGCCCCAGCCGCCCCCGCCACCTCCGCCGCCAGCACTCCCGCCCCCCGAGCGCGGGAGGCGGCGCGCTGCTCAAGAACCCCAGATCAATTCAATATCCGGTCTTCCTCGCCGGCTCTTGCAAGCCCTGCCCCGTTTCCGCCTTGTTAAAAGTTTTCGCGCACGTGACACGCAGCAATTTTAACAAAGATGAATTAAAAAACCGTTAAGTACCGAGATGGAAGTTTGGGAGCGAGGGAAGGAAATTGCTTCACTGACATCAAACGTTCGCTATTTTAATGCAACGTTGTTATCCTCTTTTTCTTCTGGGCGTCTTTTTTATGCTCTGCAGACAACTTTATGTAATTTAAAAAGATAATTAGAACTGAATACATTTTATCTTATTTGTTTGATTGTATGACTGGAATTCGAAGGCATCTGCAGCAACTTATTTTAATTATGTACATCACAATTTAAGAGATTAGTAAACTAAAAAATTGTATCATTTCATAGCTAAAATAGAGTATCTTATAATTAGAAAGTATTTCAGTGATTAAAGTAAGAATGTTTCATATTAAGTAATACAAACTTTGATAATTATTCGGACGTATGTGAGCATATTAAGTGTCAGTAATCATGTCTACGAGCAGGATCCTCAAATTCTAGGATTTAAGTGGATAGGGTCCTCCTTCCCCAAATACTCAGTAACACTTAATTATATAAATATTTTCGAATGTCTGTGCAGGTCAGCGGTATGTTGCTTATTCTATGCAATAATAAAAAATAAGCGGTTAACGTCATTACAGACAGAGCAAGTTGCTCAGAGCAGCAGGGGTGGGGAAGGAATCGGTAAGGATAAGAAAATTTCGTGAGTTCGATGACCTGGGGGGCAGACTCCACAGTCCTTTGTACACTCAAGTATCAAATGTTATTTCATTGGCTGCTGTCTCAGAGAGTAGCCATATGTTACTACACACCAACCAGTATGGCACTCGCTACTTGTTTCCTTGCAAGTCTGCTATTGGCTGACAGTCGTCCAGCACGTGTATAATGAACTCTGATCGAATTACAAAGCTGACTTCAGTGTGCACGTGTTTGACGTCTCTCTTGTCCTGAAATTAATTCGCGGAATTTTCCTGTCGCTTGGAATCGGCCACGGCCTGTGGTAAGGAACCATACCAGCATTCACCTGGAGTGATATCCTGTAACCAGGCCAGGAAACGAACCCAGATTTTCCCGAATGCGATTCGAGTGTTTTTCCACTGCGCCACCTCACTAGGTGGATGGAATAAATAAGTGATGTACAAGTAAATTTCAAAACGTATAAACAGTGATGCACGTAAGAATATATAAGTAGCCTCGGACACGTAGTATAATTGTCAATGTTGACGTTTTGTTAAAAACAGTAGCAGTTTTCAACACAATCAAAAATTAATTTTATGCCATTTTTTAAACGTACTTTTAATATTTTTATGAAACTTAGACTCTTGCTAGGGCGTTGGCAGGACTGTTATCAATTCCCTTCTGAGTTTTGGACGTGACCCGCACTAATGAGATCAGGAAAATAAAATGGAAGTTGTACTGCTGCTATTTCAAGTATAGTTTTCCAAACACGCGTTTGTCTATAAATTTTATTTCAACAAACATGAAAGCAGTCATTCGACTAAATAATATTCTCTGGTTTGTTTAAGTTTTCCGCTTGAACATCGCGTTGTATGTCAACAACACGAGCACCTACTAGTTGTTGAATATTTATGGTTTTGCTCACTTTCTGTAATTTTGTATCTTTCTATGTCCATTTATTTGCTAAATGAACTATCTTAATCTATAAGTGTTCCTTGCATTTGTTTTCAAATGCTCACTTATCCTATTGCTTTCGTAAGTTGGATAATTTTGAACTCTATTTAAAATATCTCGAAGAACGCCAAACATATCTGTTTTTAATTACCACGGTCCGAATGCTACTTTCAGTGCAAGACTAGCTTAATCGGAGTGTAAGTGGCCTTAAGTACCTGCTATGCTTGGTACCTAAATGTAATTATTGATACCTACCTCACAATACATGTTTTAAAAATAAAACATGGGTTCATACTAGTGTAGTTATGTCTCTTGTGTATTATTATACACATATTCATGGGGAATATCATCCAGTTCCAGACATCTAAGCATTAAAAAAACAATAGATTCAAAATTAATCACATGAAAAATTTAATTAAATAATTGCTGGACATTTTTCAAAAAAAAAATTTGATAAATACATTTCGAAAACTTATAGTTCATGCATTGCTAAAACGAGCACGCAATACCTGATGTATAAACAATAAAAGACAAATGGAGATAGCGATATTAATCTAGCATAAAATAAAGCCTTACTATATCACAAAAATTGTAGTGTATTAAAATTAAAAAGAAAATATATCATGTCAGTTTGCAGTGGTGGTCTTAGAGAGGGAGGAGGGGGGGGGGAGCAGGGCAATCGCCCTGGGCCTCGTTCTTGAAGGGTCTCGCGCAACAACTCGAGTAGAAAAAGTTTATGTTTTTAACTTTTTATTTTATCCTTCGCTTTTATTAATAATAATAAAATGAAGTTGGTTAATTCATAGTAAAGTAAATAGTAATAAGTGTCTAAATAAAAATTTATCATTTATATATATTCAATGTTACTTTCGTATAAAAGGTAAGATAAAATATATAAAAATTAATTAATTTATCAGTGGGTAAAAATATTTTTGTTATTTGACTGTAAAATATTCTTGAAAAATTCTTTACTATTTAAATCTCGCGCCTCGCGCATTAGGTAACCCACTGGAGCGCTCGGTTTGTTACTTTCATTGTGCTTACAATTTATGCTGGGGAATCCCCGTGTTTCATTTCGTTCGTCAACTCTTGTCACCTTACGCTTACGCTCATTTTGCTTGCAGCTGTATGCGTTACATAATCGTATGTTTGTACGGCAACGGCACATATCTTTCAGTAGGTAAATAAACATTAAATTATATTAAGTTTTAGTGAATCTTACGTTATTAACAGTACTTAGATAGAAAAGAGTGAATTATTTAAAAAAAACCGTGTAAAACTACTTTTAAATATTTTCTGAATTAGTTTTATGTGCGAAACAAGATTTATGAAATGTGTTCGCGTGATCGTGATGCCGGTAGAAAATTTGAGTCGGGTAGTTCAAAAAGGAAAAGAGCTATCAAAATAAAGCAGGTAGAAGAAAATCTACGTGGTTCTTTATATAAATATATAAAAAGTGATGGTCAAGAAACCTCTAAAGACCCTTCATTGACTGATAGTGACATATTATTGCACTTTAACCCTAACCCAGATTAAATTATTCCTTCAACATCGTCATGAGTGCCGCTGCCACCTAGTAACAATAGCGAGGATAATAATGAGTCAACAACATCATTGTATCTTACACCACCGCCACCGCTGCCGTCAACAGTATCTACCCAAGAATACGTATCTGAGTCTGTGTCTACATCCATGGACATGTGCGCTTCTAGCCATCATTTTGTGACAGTGGACGTATGCGGTGGCTCATTAACCTGTTGTATGAGGCCATATTCGTTGCGGTCAATGCAGGAGATAAACGAATGCAACATGTTTCGAAGGATAGCAGATAAGGGTCACTAACCACATGGGTTCTCAGACGTACGTGGAGTCCTGATGTATGCCTTCGGAACACAGCCCATACTATAACAGAGACACCGATATCGAGCACACAGTCACTTTTTAAAACCGGGGCCCCCAGAGTTGAGTACTTCCTCCACGCGCGGGGTATTTCAGTAGCCCCAGTTAGCTAGAAGTGCGACTCGACAATACAGGCTTCCAATTTCCAGTATTCACAAATCCAGTGGCGGCGTCCGTGAGCTAAGGCGCGGCACTTGACTCTGTGTCGTACGGTTAGCAGTGGAACTTATGATGGGCGTTGACTTCCGAAGCCCGTATATAGCTGAGTACATCACATGGTTCTTACGCTGATGTTCGTCGAGGCTCCAGCATTACACACGATGATGCACAGTAGACCAGCAGTTCCCAAACTTTCCTTTGCCACAACACCCTTGATAAGTTTTTGTACATCCGCGGAACCACGGCTCTATTTCTAATTTTTACCCAGAATTTTGAACCCAAGACACTTTTATTTTTTTAACCTGTGAATAATGTCTGCTTGATTGGAATACACAAAAAAGTAGGCTTGAAAGCAACAATTTTAGTAACGAAAGGTTTTTTAATGGGTTAAAATATTACTGAACTTCTAAGAAAAATTAACATTCTAACATTGCCAGAAGTTTATATTTTGGTCCAGAGCTACCATAATTTTTGCAGTGAGAAACAAAATGAAATATTTAGTATGTATTATAATATGCTGTAATATGCATTTTAATATGGCTACACTCGGGGCGCCAATTCACTAACTTACTGAATGTAGCAGTAGTGCTCGGCTGCCTATACTTAAGGCGGCCCTCAGTCCATGAATTTATTGCTTGTGATAGTAAATGATATTTTATTAAATTTTTATAGTCCTTAAATTTTATTGTTGGGCGATTTTGCGGAACCCTTATGAGGTATAGACGGAACCCTAAGGTTCCGCGGAAAACAGTTTGGGAATCGCTTACCTACCTTTTAAAATGTGTATATCATTTGGCCAGTTTTTTTAAGGTATGTTAAATTTGAAACTGTCTTTGTTCGAGGTACTGTGTCGCCATTTTATTAAACATTGTTCATTTATCAGCAGTGGCTCTTGAAGGCATACCAGCCATATTTGTATGGTTTAATGAAATGGTGACTCCGTACCTTTGACAAGATAGTTTCAAATTTATCTTCCGCTCAAAACTGGCGGAATTCTGCATATTTTAAAATGTAAGGTCTACAGTGCCCCACACTGCAATACGGCGTTTTTTTGTAGTATTGCAAGTTTTTTTCTTTAAACGACTAATTTTTTTAACCAACGCCTGTTCCATTTATAGACTAAAGATGATGTGGAACGATCTCGCTGGCTGCACACAACCAATCTCCACGTACCAATAGAGAACTGCTTTTCTGCCAACACGACTAGCGAAAACGGCGTGAATTAAATTTGAGGTTAGAATACTGTTTAGAAAACAAGTTCTTTGAGATGTTTTTATACTTCATCTAACCAATTTGCAATGCAGTTCGATTAAACTCAAATTGGTAAAAGTATTTTATTAATGGAATAGTGCTTGTCATTAAAAAGAATAAAGATATAAGCAAACATGTTCATCACTGTTGACCATGCGATTTTGACGGTTGTGTTCCTTTGGGGTAGGTGAATGTTTGTTACATGCGCAGAAGACGAATAAGCGGTCTACCTCATCTTTAGTCTATGGTTTCATTCGTCCAGTGTCTCTCGACGGCCCTACTGCTGTCGTCGAACTTCCAACGTCTTGCCGGGGCTCTTGTAGCAGAGGTAAATGTGAACTACTTACTGTTAAACTTGTGGTCATTATCAGTAACTACATTTTTCTCAGATAAACTTTTGTTAGGTCGCATGGTTTTTGCAAAATAACACGTGGAAGTCAAAATTTTACTGATTTTGTAATGAACAAATCAAATTAACCAAACTGTATGCATAATCTTTAACACGGGGAACTGAAAGATCTTGTCCTTATTCATTTTAGAATATTATTAGCAAAAGGAAATTTAAAAAAATTTAAAACCAATCAAAAGTAAGCAAAAATTTAATTTTTTTCAGAAATATTTATACATTTAAAAAACATTTCCTTTTACGTTTTTATATACGCTTTGAAGTAGCTCTGCAGATCTTCTTTCAGTGTGAATTATATCACTTTTGTATATAAGAGAGTTTTCATTATTTGTTCATTTCTAAAACAGTAAAATTGGGATTTTTACATGTAATTATGCGAAAACTATGCGCCCAGAAGACATTTTGGCGAGGAAAGGATCATCACTGATAGTGTCTAAAACTTGAAAAATACGCGTTGTTAATATAAAGCAACAAACGTTTTCTTGGCCAACGCCCGTGAACAGTCTAACTTGAATATCCGACCTCCACCCCCCTGCCGCCATTCACACGCTGCAGGAACCCGTATCACAATCTTCTTCTATTACCCCACGTTGCCTGTCACTTATAATATTTTTTACTTGCTTTCCTCACAATATGAGAATCTCTATGCGCTTCCAAATATACCTGTCGCTGTATGTATGTAGCTGATGGTCGATGAAACATTTGATGTGCAGGAGCACATAGCTATTTATTTCGCACGAGCACATGCTTCGAAGTAGTCCATAGCATTATATCCAATGCAAATTATCTTATATCTGTGTGAAAGTAGGTTTTTATTTAAAATGTTTCTTAACCGCAGTAAAATAAGAATTTTGACGTGAAAATACTATAGACTGTTCATTTTTATTTCATTAAAATTATATTGCTCATAGTTTCTTTAAGTCAAGTTTCTTTTGACAAATATAAATTAGTGAAAGTTTTGCAAACCAATATTCTTGAATTCTACATTATTTTACAGAAAACATAACTAATATAGAATACGCATCCATTGTCGCAATATTTATTTTAGTTTAAACTGTCATAACCTCTAAAAACAGTCGGACTTTGCAAGAAGGGAGGACGCCATGAACTTAACTGTTCATTTAAGCAAAACTGCGTTGACTATCGGTGAGGGAAAAATATGCACTATAAATGGTTCTTAATGATGTGGTTTTCATGCATTGTTCAAAGATGAGGAACTTTCAACATCGTCGAACTCTCACTTGTAGGTAATTTACACTCGCAGACAGTAGCATCAGCGCCAAACTATTAACAAGATTTTGTAAAATTTCTATTTGCGTGGAAATTACGGGCTCTTGTTGAAATAATAAGCAAACTTAATTACCATATTTTATTATTACTGACTTTATAAAATATATATTCATTTACCAATTATTTTCTTAACTTCCCACGTATTTCGAATTTTCTGGTTCACAGGATAAAGGTCAAAGTTCATTATACAGATCAATTATAAAGATCAAGGCCAGACACTTGTCACATGTAAATACATTATGGTGGCCACTACTTCTCATCTCTCTCTGACCCCTACCACAGAATCTATAGGCGGTTCACGGTTATACGAGCACATTTGAAATCAACCTCTGAAAAATGTCCCTGCACCTGTTTGCATATAATATAACACGCACACTGACTGGCAGGCGTCCAGTAAGTTGGTAACGTTTCACGGAAAGTGTTAGGTAAATATATGAGAGTACAGAAACTTTTTATTGACCTTTCTGCCTTTTTAATGCATATAAGCGTAAGATTAGCACATTTGTAAAATATTCACTTGTATGATAATTTCGCAGTTTCATTTGACCGACGAATGCATGATGTGATCAGGCGCATGGCAATGCTAATGCTATATACGGTGGAAGAATACACAATGTGCATACAAGTAGATCTTCTGCAGGGATTTCAAAAATTCTCAGTTTGCCGTGAACAGTCTATTTAAAAAAATAATACTGGTAGCTTTTGGCAAGCCTTCGAAGTATTTTTTTTTTTAAAAAGGTCACTTTGAAAAGTTTACTCCTCTATACGCAGTTTGAGACTGACCAGTGACTGGATTTAACCGCTTGCATAATAAGAAGGTTTGGTTCCCCTTAAAAATGCAAATCTCGTCCGGCCAGCTGAAGGGAGAGGGACGCCCTGGCGAAAGACTCGTAAAATGACTGCAAGGGAGAGATTAAATTAGATGAAACCCATTACAGGCCGAAATGGCCGAGGCACGTGGGGCCTCTTCGGCAGTAAGGGATCGCGTTTCCAACAATTGGAGCCGAAGTTTTATGCGAGTGAGCCTATGGATCCGTTCCTGACTCACAAGGCGCTCTTCTTTCGCCCATTATTTCCCAACGACCGCATAAAGTGTCGTTTGTAACTAGATGAGCCTTTTAAATGCCTGTAAGTAGAAACATCGCCCATCTAGGAAAATCTCAACATATAAACTTCCCGATCACAAAGCATGATACTTTCGAAATATTCATCTGCAATAAATAATAAAGATTTATGATGCTATACGTTTACTTTGGTAATCAGTAATATACGAACCCACGATTTCTTTCGTTATGAGAATAACATGTTATTCGACTTGCACTTGTAAATGCAACTACCGCCCAAAGAGTACACAAACATTTTGTTATTTAACGTAAAATTTTACGAATATCTATTCTTCAAGATTTTGGATAAATTAAGACCAATGATATAGCTTCTTTTAAATGATAATGTGTTGTTCATCAATAAAATAATTTATTTTCCCACCAAACGAAACTTTATTTTGAATCAGTGCGAACATAATTACTTCTACATAAATACGTATGCATATTTTAAGTTACGCGTAAAACATATTTCACCTTTCACTTACAGATAATTGATACACAAATAATATTTTTGCTAAAAGTTATTTTCTGCAACTTTATGGCACGACACGTTAAAGCATTTCTAGTATTTAATTATTTATTTTTTGAATTGTTTGTGATGAAAACTTAAACTTAAACATCTCCTTTACTCAGTTAAAATTATACATAAGATTCATTTTAAGTTAAAAAAGGGAATTTATGAATTATTAAAAATTTTAATATTCTGGAATTTACACAAAAAATTAATCACACAACTTATTGCTGTTTGGCTGTCGAAAATTTTATTCAGCGGTTTCGAATTACACTTCGACGCTGTAATCGAAAATACCTAAACAGTAACAGGCCACCCACAGATTGTGTAAGGAATGGTTTGCATTAACATATTTTTTTTCAAAAGTGTTAACTGGATAAATATATACGTATATTAAATAATGTCATACCGCATAACTGGGAAATAGCCACGAAAAAAATTACAGAAGTATATTAAACATTCTGGTGGCACTATTTATATTAGCTAATAAATGTCCTGTGTAAATGATGTTGATGTAATCATTCCCACGTTGTTTCACCAAGTGCAAAGTTATCGTTAATAAGACGAAGGTACGTTGACGTCAAGCGTAGTCGACTTTTAACAAGCCGCGTGAATGAGAGATGTGAGATGAGACGTGGCGGAATGAAGACTCCGAGATAATATCCTCCCCATTACAGAGTATTTAGGAATACAGTGGTGAAACAGCTGTTTATTCTTTAAACTCCAGTAGCACATAATCAGCAAAATTGCGTCACTGACCAGCAACAGGAGGGAGCGCAACTCGCCATTCAGCGCCTGATAACCTACATATTAGCTGGCAGCCTAGCCAATAGGATACATTTTTCAGCAAAGACACAAAGTCCGCTCGTAGAACTTTGCACCGCTAATCAGAGATTTGGTACACCTATATCAAAGACACCGCCACACCATTTCGCATCTGTGAACTTAACTAATCTGTGGTCTCACAACGACGGTGTCACTGACCACTTTCGACACAAGGATCGATATTAGTTTAAAATAGCCGAGTCAGGCGGGGACAGGCATCAGGTACTAGGATACCGGATTCACCTGCCAAAACGGTTGACGCCACAGGCGAAGGTCGTGCTTGGCGGCCTGGGGTGGTCATATTATTGACGAAATAACCCGTATTACCAAAAACCACACTTCAGAAATGGATGATTTTGCCTTAAAATCATCCTTTTCACCAAAAAATTTCCAAAACAAATTGAACAATGTCCCAATAAAATCCTTCTATGAGCAAAGCGGATTCAAAGTTCCTCGAGTGGAGAGCAAAAAAGTCCTCAGAGCAGCGAGCATATTCGAGGTCCTAGCAGAATGAGCCACATAGTCCTCAGAGCAGTAAAAATGGATTCGAGGCTCTGAGCCAGGTCCAGTAGATCAGGCGGATCATAAGTCATGGTCCCCTTCCGTAACCACCATCTCGCACCTCCCCTCATAACCTCCCCCCCNAATTAAGAAAAATCGCAAAAAAGTGGAAATGAATTTTAAAAATCTAGGGAAAAAATTACATTGATTAATTTGACTGAACATGACCTTGAACCCAATGACCTTGAATTCTGATAACCCAGAAAAAGATAGTAACAAATTTAAATAATCCCGTAAAAACTGTGGAGCACATTACGTAATTGACTACAACCCCAGTGTTGGATGTTGGTGGCCTTGGCCTTAACCGCAATGACTTTAAACTCAAAGAACAAAAAAATTTTCCAAAATCTAAAGAATTTCGTAACAATCGACGGAATACATTGTTCAAATTTAACACAATATCAGTGATTACTCTTTCCACGCAAAACAAAACTTCAGCACCTAGTTTTCGCATGAATGCGTTTCAAAATCATTATTTTATTGCTATTGATTATGCGTACAAATAATGAAAACTAACTTCTCTACCAATATTAAATAATTCACACCAAAAGAAGACGCCAAGAGCTACTTCAAGAAGTCCATTAAATAGTACAAGAAATGTTTTTCGGAATTTCAATAAATTAATGAATATAAGGAAATACTTGATTTTTTTAATTTGTGACTGCCCCTGAAATTTTCTGAAACAACTTTTACTAAACATAACTCTAAATTAAATAAGACAATACCTTTCTGTTGCTATTGTTAAATTTTATGCAAATAGTGTGGTTTATTTTATCTGTACATTACAAAAACAGTAAAAATTTTATTTTGGCAGATCATTTAGCGAAAACCATGAGATTTTAAAATAATTTATTTGAGGAATAAATGTTCGCATATGATGTCTAAAAGTTGAACAGAATTGCGTGCAAATACAAAAGTTAAAACTTTTCTCGTGGCCAACAACTTTAATTTTCTGCTACATTCTGGGTATGAAACACAGAAATAGCCTGCTAGTCCCGTCCTAGAAGTCTGTCAAATACGGCGACGACACATGTCGCTTAAAGCCGATATTACAGGTTACCTGTTGTCGTACTTGATCTTAAACAAGCTTCCATTAGGCCTGGTGCAAAAGTCGGTACTCCAGCTGATATGGGAGCCGGCATGGAAGATAACTCTTACATGACTACAGTTAACGTACTGTCATTTGAAGACACACTCAATGCGTGAGAAGATAGCGTACGGTTTGTAGTACATTTTGACCCTACTCGTGGAACTGCTGCTTGTCAGTAACTTGTGTAAAGCCTTTCTAAACACCATCACATATTAAAATTGCTTTATTGCTATTGGTCATTGTAACATTTTAATGATTACTGACGTATTTTCAGTGTTCGTTAATATTAATGCGATGTTAAAAGGGCATTTTATATTTCTATTTACGTTATTGTAAACACTTGGCATAATATAGCTATTTCATTACTTAAAGTTGTAATCAACATTTCAGTATTTAAAAAAAATTTTTGCCCGATGGAGATTTAATTTAACCTATAAATAAAAATACGAGTTTATAGACTGGGACTTTAACACTACTCAACCATTTCACATGCAAATAAATAATACTAAAGTAGAAGATTTCTTAGTATTTGAAGAAAAAAAACTTTTACTAAATTTTTATTACGTGGGCAGTGTTAAAGTCTGTACGCTTTCCAACAGTAATTAAAAGTTGTCATCCAAGATATTATTTACTTTCTCCGTATTTTAAAGCCACTCATGAATTTCAACCTCGTGGACGTGTAATAAAGAGGGAAGAGTGATTTTTTGTTTCTTCGTCAACTTGTATCACAGGGAGCCACAGGGAGCGCCCTACGCGCTGGAACTGCAATGTGATTGGCCAGGTATGAAAGCTGGTATGGAACCTGCACACGGAAAACAGGACAGGTCCTATTGCATAACCTGGTGTGAAATACGGCCGTACAAGGTGACAAATGCCATGGCGTGTGCCTTACTAGTTGGTATAACAGCTTCCGTGGCAGATTTTGGTACCGTGCAATACGGCCATTATCGTCTCGTCTAGAGCGAGGGCATTATAAAAGGAGCAAGTTTCTCAGAGAAGCAGGGCCGGGGAAGGAAGGAGCCTTGGCCGGTCTAAAGAACCGTCCTGGCGTTCACCTGAAGGGAGATCGAAGAGAAAAAGCCACTGCCAAACACTAATCAGGACAGCTGGACCATGAATCGAACACGGTTTATCCCGACTACGAATCCACTATGTTACATTTGTGCGTATATCATTCGGTACCTTTGAACAAGACGTGTAGATTCAGCCACAAGTCTGAAAAAAAAATTTATATGCTCCGAATAAAACGATACATTCGCGGCATATTTACAACATGAATATTCGTGTGTAAAGGTGGAGTGGAGAGATTTGGACGGCTCTTAACGTCGAGGTCTTTAGAGCCGATGAGGATGAAGTGACGTGACAATAGAGCACCGTCGAAATTCAAGGGCAGGAACAATGGGAGAACACCAAGAATACTCTCTGACTAGCGGTATATTCCGGCACGATTCCCACGTGCAAAAATCCAGGATCAACCCCATCAGAAATCGAACCCGGTTCGCCTAGGTGGGAGGTGAATAGTCTGACCACTACACCACCGCAGCCCCGTAGGTAGATTGTGCTAGTGTAATCTACTCCCTCCGTTTAATTTTATTGCCTTTCTTATCTGTAGTTTCTACAGATGATCAGGAAATTTGTGAAAATTCAAGGCTAAAAATAAAAAAATTATAGAATATTATTATTGAAGGAGTTCAAAACCGATAGCACCTAGATCTCAGGTCATAGTTTTGAATGACATAAACGAAATGGGAATGGATCGCAACTACACTGATGGGCAAAAATTATGGACTAAAAAGATAATTTACCATAAAAGCAGGACGAACAAGTAGGACCGACCGAACAACGAATCAGGAAATCGCCTAGGGTCTGGTACGGTGGGTAATGAGCATATACACAGCATGACGTACTGTTGGCTTGTGCGAAGGGCATATAGCACGATCGCGGTGTGCGCTCAACATCGCAGTGAAGGCTATATCCTAAAAACATACATTCGTGGTTTTCTGCACGGCAAAGAAAGCTATTGGTTTCAGGATGTTTTGTTTACAGTTACACTATATTACTTTAATTCAAAGAGAAAGCTAGAGAAACAAAGGTTTGTTGTTAATAAATATTTTCTTTGTGCTTTTTGTTTGGTGGTATATTACCTTCCTTTATAGCCAAGAAACAAACTTTCTTTGAGCTGCTTTTGTTAGCAGAAAAGAAAAATTATTTTGTACCAAAGTTAATGGTTTAGCGGTATTAAAGGTTTTCTGTCGTACATTGTACTTCTTCAGAACGTAACTCTTGTACCAACGCAAACATTCATAAACTTATTTAGTCTACAGTTACGAAACTGCAACTGAGCAAATGTACAGTTCTCTTGCAGACTTTTAATATCATTCTGAAGTGCAGTGATTCTCCAAAAAACTAACCTCGATTATTCCCAACATGGAACATTATATTCTTGACCATGTTACTACCCGACATAACATACCTTCAAATGTAACCTGAACACAAAAAGACATAGTTGTATGGGAAAATCTCGATTATTTACTTATCACGGATATTTTTCAGATTGCAAATTTTCTTTACGGCGTAACTGGCATTACCACAAAGACGTCTGCTGAACTGTTGGAACGACAATGCAAGGTTATAGTCAATACTATATACTATAGATGAAACCAAAATTATGTTTGTGTTAAGCATACTTTGCAGTGGATCACATTTAAACAACGTTTCCTTTGCGGTAACTAATCCTTTTTTTCAGCAAAGAAAGAGATTTTACCGTCTACTGCACAGAGTACTTAAGGTTGAATGACGTCGAGTTGCTGTGTAGTGTTTGATATAAGAAACATAGAGTCCCACAGTCAACATCTAGACGACTTTACCGGAAGTTGAATCATTTGAAACTTGGAAGAAAGTTGAAGTGTGGCTAGTGTGGGTATGTTGTTCGGGACCGCACGCAGCATCGTGTCACTTAGGAGTATGGACGGCATTTCGAACGACTGGAAGAGCTGTGCGAAGGTTCATTAGTGAGCTTCCACGGGTACCCACGGCGACGGTGGACCAGTATAATGCCCTACAGGTGAGGAGAAATCTACGGGGTACATAGGTGGAAATCACAATTTACATGAAACTCACTACTAGACACCCGATATCGCGTATTGCCGTGGCCAGGAGACTGCACACCGGTTGCATGTTTGTTCGGTGACCAGTACGGCGTGTGCCATTGTCGCCAATGTATCGGAGATGGCGTTTGCTGTGATACCAGGAATACAAGAACTGAAAATTTTGGCAATAAAGTCAAGTGATCTTTACGTATGAGAGCCAGTTTATTTTTACTAGTGATTCCGGACTTCTGCAAATCTGGAGAGAGCGAGGAACGAGCAGTCACCCCTCAAACATCGCCGAGAGATATCGGTTTGTAGGTGGCGGAGTTCTTGTTTGGGGAGGCAAAACGCTTGGTGGCCATACAGATCTCCGCATCTTCCAAGAAGGTTCAGTCATCGGTGACCCCTACTGTAACGCGGTTCTCCTTCCTCACGGGCGTCTTTCCCAGTGTGCCATGGGCTCTGAGTTCCTCTTCATGGAACACAAAGCTACACCTCTTCGTGCAGCGGCTGTCTCGGGGCTGTTGGAAAGTGAACATGTTCACCGCATTGTTTAAACCACACAGTCCCCGGACCTAGATACAACCGTACACGTGTTAGATGTTTTCGGGAGATACATGGCAGCATGTCACCAGTTGCTGCCAGTTATGTCTCCACAGATGTGATTAGGACTAATGGGCCATGATGCACCAAGAGATTAAGAGACGGTGCACATTCTGTATCGCAGTTAGGAGCCATCGTTAGTCCCCTTATTTATACAATGGTCAACACGTTATGTAAACTAAACGTTGAAAAAATGGTAGGACTGGGCGATATGTGAACCAGCGCCCATAATATGATGGCCAGACCTGTGGTAGTACTATATCAGTCGAGTGCAAGAGGGGACTAACTCCGTGCTGTGTTACCACATTGTGCATGAAAGATGTCATCGTACGACATTGTGCCACTAACATTTTTGTATCCATTTTCGCTCAGGAATAACGTGGCGTGGTTCTTATGCGCACGTTCTGGGACATTCTGTCAATTAGTGGAAATTTATATATGAAACTCTTTGGACTTTTGTACTATGAAAAACACATGAATCATCATCACACGAACCATATGAAGGCTAACAACACTTGTCAAAAAAAACCTACATTACAGACTTCAGGTATTGAAGATTGTTTCTTTGTGGGGTTATATGCTGCATTTATATATATATATATATATACATCTTTGGAAATGTAAAAGATGTATAGAGTATTTACAAATATGTGGGAAGTATTTGGTAGTGGATAAAACGCCCCAAAACAACACAAAATGTTTCATAGATAGTTGCATACATTTACATGGCCTACCATGGTATTACCTACATGCCAAATTTAGCGAGAATTGGTTAAGTAATTTTCTAGAAATTACAGAAAAGCTTTATTTTTCAAGTAGTGCTTTATTACAAAATGGCGTAGTAAAAATAGCATCAATCTCTAAATTCAACGCTTACATGATGCATTGTCAGGATACAAACGTTGGCTTGAATCGGTTTAATGGTTCCAGAGATGTGACATATCACCCTAAATTTTAAAATGGCCGCCATATTAAAAGTAAACTCCCAATATGTTCAAAAACTATAAAAGTCAGATGTCTTTACTAAGTACCGTATGTGTGCAGAGTTTGGTGAAATTCGCGGTTTCCGAGTTCAGAATTTGAAAAGGGACACTCACACACAAACACACATACACACATAACGCACAGATACACAGAGAGGAAAGTGATACAATAAGCCTTTCTTTCCGAAAAATTTTTTGCTAAATCTTTTAATTATTTTACTTTCCACCGATAAATTTTTTTAATTTTTCCTAAAATTTATATGCATAAAATTTTTGTAAACATAAATTATTTGCAGTGTGAAAACGTACTTTTTTAAGAATCTGAAACTGTCGAAGTTGAATACGGTGGAATATTACAAACTTTGGAAGATGATTCCATATGCAAAATAAAGTGGAATATTTGTAATGCATATTATATGTATATAATATATAAGGCCTCATATCTTCCTTAATATTCTGTTTTGTTAGAAAGCACTATATACATGCTCGAATTTTCAAATTATATCTTCCTTAGTAATTTTACGTAAAAAGTGTCCCATACATATCCCACTTGATTTTGTATACCGAAATCATCTCACGAAGTTTGTAACATTTGGTCTGATACAACCTCCCTTGGTTCGGCAAAATTCCCAGTGAAAAGTGTGTTCAATAGTTATGTTATAAAATTTTTTTTTGTGTACCTAGCTACACGTTGGCATTACATTTTGAAAATCTTTCCGACGTTCTTGTTCACCTATCACCAAGCGTGTGAAGTAAAGCGCTGACGTTTCTGACTTGCATCATGCAGATCGTTGGTTTGATACTTTCTGGCGTCTTTGTAGATGGCTTTACGTGCGTATTACAGCCAAATGCTATTGTAGCTTTTTAGGTGTAAAATAATAATTTTATTACTTAAAGTATCCTTTTCAGTTATGTGATGTGTTATCAAATATCAATCTAATTATGGGTTAAAAAATCGCTCAATAATTTGCAAAGAACTGATTAAAGAAATTATGTAAACTATAAATATGTTTTTACTTGCCATGTTCATTTCAAATCTTCACAATTAATTTTGCTAGAGTTCAAAATAATTTTTTAAGTTTTGCATTAAAATTCTAAGTTAAATATCTTTAAGTTATGCCCAATCGTGGACGGCAAGGAGATGCATTTTATACTAATATCTTCAGGGTATTCCTATAATTTAAGTATAAGTGTATGAAATTCACTGTTTGAAGGATTTTATGTTATTTGTTCTCTATACAATCCTGCACTGTTCGACGGATCTGTACCAAATTTGGCAGTACTGTCCTTCAGTACTCAACTTAAGATATTTGGTCCATCAAACTGAACTCTCGCTCCTCCCCCCCCCCCTTTTTTAACCAAAAACCATAAAATCACCTAAAACGGGGTCGTGTATCTCAATTCTACACCTTTCGATGGATCTTGATAAATGTGGTCGGGAATGCTCATCAATACCCAACTTAAAATACAGTGAAGGTCTAAAATGGGCTCTGGACCCCATTGATTCTAAAACGCTTTAAACCACTAAAACAGGGACGTGTATAACAGTTTTACACCGTTTGATGGACATGTATCAAGTTTGACAGTGCCCAACTTAAAATACTGTGTAGGTACAAAATGGGCTCTGACCCCCTATTTAGTCTAAAACGCCTCAAACCACTTAAACAGGGACGTGTATAACAGTTTTACACCGTTTGACGGGCATTTATCAAGTTTGACAGTACCCAACTTAAAATACTGTGTAGGTACAAAATGGGCTCTGACCCCCTATTGAGTCTAAAACGCCTCAAACCACTTAAACAGGGACGTGTATAACAGTTTTACACCGTTTGACGGGCATGTATCAAGTTTGACAGTACCCAACTTAAAATTCTGTGTAGTTCCAAAACGGACTTTGGCCCCTTATTAGGTCCATACCCTTAAAACCCCTAAAATGGGGTCGTGTATCTCAATTCTAACAGTTCAACGGATCTGGATGAATTTGGTAGGGGATTCTCATCAATACCCAACTTAAACTACTGTGAGGGTCCAAAATGGGCTCTGGCCTCCTATTGAGTCAAAAACTACCCAACCCCCTAAAATGGGGACGTGTATATCAGTTTTACTCCATTCGACGGACATGTATCAAGTTTGGCAGTACCCATTTTAAAATACTGTGTAAGTCCAAAATGGGCTTCGGTCCTTCATTGGGTCCAAAACCTTAAAACGCCTAAGACGGGGTCGTGTATCTCTCGTTGCCCTCTTTTACTTGACAACGCCCGGTACTTCTTCTAGTAAACAATAAAGTTTAATTCAAGGCATATTTGGTTATTATTTTTTATATTTGTTTTGCATATGATAAAAAGTAGATTGCTAATAATTGTACTAAAAGTAACTAAAATATATTATTAAACTGATTTTATATTGACATCAAACTAAAACTGATGTATGGCCATAAAACCCTGAAATATCCTCACTTGTACAATTTTAAGTGCAGGTCTTCTTTACGCAGCATTGATTGTTTTCAACTCAAAACATTAGCTTCAGGGTTCTTATTGACGGTAACTTACTTTAGATACAGTGCATTTTTTAGAAGTTTTTATTTTTATATGATACTAATTTACTTTACTATTCGCATTGGAGTTAGATTTTGTGTCTGTACTGCAGGTTAAGGAAAATATTGAAAGCTCTATAACACGCCCTACCAAATTTTCTTCCTAAAAAGTTAGCAATCCGTTATGGAGGAAGAGACGTTAAATTTATTTGAATTTTCCCATTTTCCCATCCGATGGATTACTATATTGATTCTATATTCAAAGGATTTAATATTATCATCAGACGATGAAGTTCCTTCTTTCAAGTAGTGTCAAACCTACGAATTAATAAAACGCATTTTTTTTATGGAAGGGAGTATGTTGTCTGCCCTGACATTCAGCTAAGAAGCATAAATTATGCAGAGTTCATAAGCCTAATTGAACAAACTGAACGGTTGAATATCACACATCCTCAAGAATCCCGTCTGGCTGAAGTTAGTTTCCGTGTTCGAGGCGTGGAAGCAGAAAGCGCCAACGGCTATACTGGCACATCTATCACTTACTGCATCCCCTCTGTGTCTAAGCCAGTGGAATAGCATATTATCTCGTAGAAGTGTTGCGTTATTGTCTATCGTTTTATGGCATGGTGATGATAATAATAATGAAACGTTTTAATCTTTATAGCACTTAAATTTTCGGTACAGGATTTTTGTGCCAAAGTAATACTTCTCAAAACCCCAGCTGAAACGATTTGAATGTCTCATGCTGACGCCAGTGAAAAATATTCTAATATTCTTTACTAAACACTTTTTTTTTGTAAAACATAGTCTTTATTATTGTTCTCCGATGTCTTCACGTGTGTTATCAATATGTTTTAAGACATAGTTACTATCTCTGTAGTATTACTATACGTATTTCAGAGCAAATCTGAGTAAGGGTGTGAAGGCAGGTATGTAACAAACCGAAAGAGGTAGCGAAGTTGTATATGCCATTTGACTCGCAATTTGGGAGGACCTGGATTTTATTCCCTGTTTGACCATACTGATTTTTGTTTTTCAGGGTTTTCTTAAATCACTCCTGGTGAATGCTGGGATAAAATAAACAAATATTAGCAAAGGTACGTAACGCTTCAAATTAATGTTAAAATATTATTTCTACGGCTTGGAGTTCGTTGGACATTATGTAGGAACATTGGATAATTAACCACCAATAATTCGTTTTCGAATCTTACTTGTACCTTATCTACTGCAAGCAATTAGCGCGATCGTCTACATGCCAGAATACGTTTACATCGTTATGAGCCTGTTCCCCTTCGTGATATGCAACTAGTCGTGCACGCAGGCACGTTTAGCTGCGGACTCCCGGCGTTGTTATCCCTAACTTCCAATTAAATTATAAAATAATAAAGGAAATTTCCGAACATTTTTACAAGGATTTTTTGTTTGTATTAGTCCATAGATACATGTGTTTGAATTTCGATACGTTATTCAATAGACATAGTATACTGTGTATGAGTTGCTCAATATGACTCGGATTTCCCTGGCCAACAGCTTATATTGTAACTATAACTTGGTATAAATAAATTAATCCCATTTTCAGTTTATCACGTACCTTCAGTTTAGTTACCATAAACCTTCCCTAGACAGAAATATAGCAATATAACAACACGCACCATCAGGTTGGAACAGTCATAAGAAATAGTATAGAGAGTTCCAGTAGTTGGGTCGTGGAAGGCCAACAGTAGCCATCCTTGACTATGTGACTTTCTCAGCATAAACGATCAAATACTGGTGACCCGGGTATCAACCAGGAAGTGGATGAAATACAGACTGATGTCAGTTGCATTTAGGCACTATCGCCGATTGTCATTGGACTTGCTATTACATTTGGAAGTTTTATAATTAAGCATTGTTTATCGTCAACGGATTTTCAATTCTTAGCACGTAGGAAACTACCCACTGCAGCTGTATTAAGAAGACTGCCTGGCGGGCAGTTGAGAGTTGCACTCGCATATAATATTCCTGCTGATAATATACAGTGGCTCAGATTAGCTGATTGTGGAACGAGGAGCTTTAACTTGCTATCCAGACACATGTGTACAATCGATATACATCGAGCAGTTTAGCGTTTCGCCAACTCCGTGTTGACTACTAGTTTGTTATTCTCTTTCACCTGGTCGTTGTAGGCGTCTGTAATATGCTCCTGAATATTTTATATAGCAGTCGCGTGGGCTATTTGGAAAAACTTTGGAAAACTACTTTGAGCTAGCAACCGGTTCTGTAAGGGACCGCGAAAGACTTTTTATGTCATCGACCAACGTGCTGAGTCACTGTCCTCTGGATATCGCCGTGTTTAAGTCACTGTTGTAAATTTTATCGAATATCCGGTTCTATGTTCACTGGCTCAATGCAAGAAGTAAATTGTAAAAGAAGATGTTTTCAGTCAACACAATAAATTAACTTCTGCATTCATGAAGCATTTTCCAAAATGCAGCTATAAAACCCTAGTAAAATTTTATTTTCTTAAATCGGAATGCAATACACTCCACAAACATTTCAATTAGCTACTGCAGTTGGAGTCAAAAGCGAAAGACTGTGCTTTCTCCATGTACGCATGTGTTCATTTAAACCACTTTAGTTAGAAATTCCAAATTTTATCCGCCGTGCATCAGCCTATTTATTGCACTTGTTAAAATGGCATGTACTTCTAAAGAAAGTCGCTCGGTTTTCAGTTGCATTTACGGAATATTTTTTCCAGTTTATGTTACTATCTCGTGAAAAGTCTTAGAACAATCTGTTTGGCCTAAGTGGAGAAATTATATTATTTTCGCTTAAAATACACGACTTTTAAAAAATTTGAGTTTGATTAAGTGACGTAAGCAATTTAACACGGATGCCATTAGTATCCTGAATCTAGAAGCGTGAAGTAAGATGGAGAAGCGACGGAATTTAAGAGTGGAGTAAACTGAAGTATTCAGAGGAATTCCGCTGGCCAACAGGAACATCCGACAGTGGCGTAACAATCGGAATGCGTGGGGATAGGGGTGGAGAGGTTTATGAGGGTGATTATTCCCCCCTCCCAAGAGCCCAGAGTCACCGGCATATTCAGTGGCGCTCACTGGGGACAATCGCCGTATTCAACGTCACACACTGCTGACAATCACCGTATTCAGCGGCACTCACTGCTGACTGTGGATGATAGCCACCAACCAGTGAGTACTGATGAATATGCCCACAGACCCTGGCGTATAAGGTGTAAATGATCACTCCGATCACCCACCGCATTTACGCCACTGAGTGTCCACCACTTCTCACATGCAAAAACCAGTAGTATTACCGCCAAGAATCGAAGCGGATCGTATTCGTGGTACAACCAAGAGTCGACTACGCAAATAACACACCCTCAAATAATAACGTATGCTGATAATTATGAATTAAGCACTCTTAAAAGGTTAGGAAATCGCAATTAAAACGGTAAATAAACGGAATATAAATTATCGAAATGCAGGATAATATGTTAGAGTAGGTTACAGCTCGTCATTTCTTCTCCGCCTCATTTGCCTTATGTAGGTAAGCCTCTGCAAATAAATTTTCCGTCGGTAGAAACCATTCGTTGGTTATATCAGGAATAAACACCAGAAGTGAAGAATTGTTACTGGGAAGGAAAGAAGGCAAGTCTCAAGGCTCCCGTCAACCTGGAGCTTTTTTCGGAATTTGAGGGCGAGAAGCGTGGGAGCGAGAAGGGCGACATTGCTACGCACATCATGTGCGCCATCGCCGCTAAGCGCAAGGATCTGAACTGTTGTGCAGTGTTTTCGTCGCACTGCGTGTACCTTTTGCACTTTCAAAGGTCACCGTATTATTTTATTCATGGGAAAAAGTCAGCAGGAAGGTTCAGTGCAGAGCCCTTGAGCAGTTTTTGTATGTATCTGACGCGTGTATTCGGAGACACAGGGCTTTGAAAAAGCAGTTATTAACCTTTTAAGGAGTACTCTGAAATGGCGTTTCTAGTGTGCGTGACTTCTTGAAAGCACTCAGCATCCCTCGTCATAAGTGTGTGTTGTTTTCTTAGATCAGCACATTGGATGCACGTTAAATAGTTCCGTGAGAAAACGCGTATTTCAAACACTCTGAAACGCATTTCAAGCGGCAGGTAGGCGAAAGCCTTAACGTCTCGTCGACAGCGATGTCATTAGGTACGGAGCAAGTTAATCAGAGAAACAGGAACGGGGAAAGAATTGGCCGTGATCTGTTGTAAGGAATCAACAAAGCATTCGCCTGTACTGATGTCAGCAAATCTAAATGGCCGTGCCGTAATTCGAACCCTGGTGCACCCAAGTGCGAGTCCGAAGATTTACCACAGCCCCACCTCGCTCTGTGTGTTTGAGAATTACATTTTTAAACCAGCCAACCAATAGACTTTTAGAAAATTATTGTAATGTGAAAGGAATCAGCAGCAAATATTTGAGAATGTCAACTGAGTATTTTTTGAAAACGTCTATCGTACACCCTTGTACTATGACAGTTACCCGGTGTCATTAAATGTACGCAAACGCACATCACTCTACATAGAAATAATACTTGGACGGTTCGAACATCAGTATTTTGCAAATATCACAAAGACACTAGCTAGAACAGTGAAATTCCGTGAGTCCAGGCAGTTACTTGTAATAAAACTGAAGATGATTTTTTTGTGAATATTGCTAATATTATATTTATACTTTCTAACTACTTCCCAAAGGGAAGTGTAAGCTTATGAGATCACCTTCCTGTGCGTGTTTTCGTGCACTGGATGCGTGTTTTCCTATTTTTTTTTATCGTTCGCTGGTTTTCACTTAGCTCAGGATATTTATAATACAAGATCACTTGCGCTATGATTGTTACTATTTCTATGAAAGGCATGTTGCACACCTTCATGCATTTCAAATATCTTTAAAATAAAATTTGTTCATTATCTCTAAATCTTGGGATTTTGGGAACTGAAGCAAGCGAACTTCTTCGTTAATTTGGACATTGTGAATCGAAATACGTCGTTATGAAAACAAATATGCCAGATACAGACAAATTTAATTAACGGTATGAGGAGGAACTCATTTTTATTCCAGATCTGCGTTGATTCCTAGTGTTCCAAAGTCCCATCTGAAATAACTTTCGCAAGGTTTATAATAACGTTTTTTTTTACCTCGAACTCCACACGAGTGATTCTTAGGGATGCTACACCCCTAAGAATTACTTTATAAGATAAAAAGTATTTTTTTTATGTCCTGAGTTTTTTTTTATACCACTTTCGCAGGTTGTAAATATTATTTAGATACCTTCAGCGTAGTGTTGGTTTTCAGTTTCTAATCGTAAAATTTATCTTGCAGTGGAAAATTCAGAATTTGAGATCAGAGAGATATAATTTGGATACAGTGATGTGAGTAACGGCGTTGATAGATGTAGATGGATGAAAGGCATGATAGTGCCAAAAAGTATTTCGATAGTAGCTTATCTTCTTTCTTATGGAGTGTTGGGTCGGTATTTAAGTAGAATTCTGGGGGCCAATGCTGGGCGGCATGGTTTATTTCGCAGGGTAGCAATGAGTTCAAACTAATTGCAGATGGTGTTTGAGAACGTGGCATAATTGTGGTTTTGGTGGGCGGATGGGTCATGTCTTTAGCTATATAACTACATTCCCAAGGAAAAATAGTCTAAAGCACGGTGCGCACTTGCTGTGCTCGGATCGGCTCGGCTTGGAGTGGACCTTCTGGCAAAAATAAGAATTCATGTTATTATAGGTTATCATATGATTTTATATTATTTGTTTTGGTACTTTTTATCAGTTTCTTACTTCCTTGGCGGATGTGACCTATTCCTTACCTATGTCTTCTGAACGAACATTAATATATGTTGAATGGTAGTTTAGTGTTATGGAGATTGCTGTCACCCCCACCTAAATATATATGTATTTTACTGCCATCAGGTTTTCTGTCGGGACGTCGTTTTAAACCTGCTAGTAGAAGTATTCAATTTCTAGTCGTTCCGAAAAAAAATTATTGTGTGGCACATTTTATCTTCTTCAAACCGGACATATTTAACTATCGCTGATAAATAAAAGTACATATTACTATTGAGAGTTGCAGATCTTCAGCATCTTCATTTCCTGCAAGACCTTTATTTCAACATTAGGCAGTCAAATCAGGAGTTTCGGTACACTGAAGTAACGATGCAAGATGAGAGGCGCTTCCATCAGCGGTTTCATATTAATGCAGACTGGCAAGTCAAGAGTAACTACATTCTACGTACTGCTGCGGTTTACAAAGGCCGCTGTGGTAAAGTAATCAAGACAGGCATGTAAAAAAGTTTGCTACAAAGTATTTTATACAGTCTTTGAAAGACAGCAGAGGGAAGAAAAATGTTTCGTGTTAGTAAACAACGATGGGTGTATCGAGAGAGGGAGAGAGATAGAGAGAAATATTGAATTATTGAGAAAACAGTTCCTTGAGACTGATCGTTCTCCTGCTCAGCAGAGAGGGGATGACAGAAAATTCTCTCGCTGTTCCGAATAAAATAAAAACAGTGAAATTTTTTAACCTATTGATAAACTGGAGTACCATTGCTGAAGCATTATCATAACCCTTCAGTATTTATCCTGTGAACTAAGCATTATATAAAATATATAGTCTCAATATATATAACCAAGTAATCTTGAGGTAAGGTTGAAATATGATGATTGCCGCATAATTTTTTATATTGATTAAAATATTGATTTGCCCCTAAGGCAAAAGATTGCTGTGTTAAATTTTTCTCTCAAGGAGGAAATTAATCAGTGCAAATATGCCAAGAAAGAAGAAAGATTTAAAGACAGATTTAAATGTGCACAAAAAAATTAAACGTGTTTTATAAACATTTGTGTCAATCAATGACTGCTGGAAAAATCAATCCGTCTCAAAGATAACAGAACAAGCTGCATACCTTTTACGAAAACCTGCCAGGATGCTTTTAAAGATCCTCTACGTAAAGATAAAATATTTTCCTACGTTTTGTGGGAAAATTAGTATCCTCAGTGGTCTAACCAAGTTGCAAGTACTGTTTACAATAGACAGACTTCCAGTTATCTTTCAAGTTATCAGATTGTTAAATTGTCAGCCCATGGGCGTGGAGGAAAAAAAAACAGACATTTATTTATAGGAATGTAACGTTCTTGTCCCAAGATGCTCCATCCTCGATGATGGCGATACAGGAGATTTTCCCCCGTAGTGGGACATACCCTCTCCTTCCCGACAGTACTTTTGATCATATTGAAGCTGACGTGAGGAAACAGTCGAGCCTTATAACAGACAAATGTTAAATAAATCGAATAGAATCGCACTTAACTGCCATCCGAATACGAAAAGATTGCTCTGTGTTAGAGTGGAAAGAGGCTGTATCTCAGGTATCATAAGAACCCCGTTCATGGCATGTTGAGCACAAACCGTGCTAAATATTACTTATCAAATGAACCAAAGCAGGCAGCTGTGTAGTGCGAGGTGAAGTTAATTATAATAGGAATGCTGGGAAAAGAAAAAAACCTTCTGAAAGGTGGAAAAAGTTTTAGTTCCATTTCGCCTAGAAAAAAAAAGTTATGCGCAATACTGAAGAAAGGGAATATTAAAGATGTAAAAAAATATACCAGCAAATATGTTTGAAGCAAGTTGGATACAAAATGTATTTTAGTTATATCCAGGAAATTTTTTCAGACACAGGAAGCTAGGAATGGGCAATTTATTGAATATAAACCTAATATTGGAGAAAGTTTAGAAGTATGGAGGACTTCGTTCTGTAAATAAGAAAATTAGACTGATGTGATTTATTATATTCTTCCAATTCGTAAATATAGATAAAGTATTTTAAGTGATATAAATCACTTTAAAGAGAGAGATTTTCAAGATAACGTAGGTGAAACTATGTTTTCCAAGAAGAAATAAGTTGTACTTCAAGGCTTAATTATATAATTACATATTAGTAAAATATTTATTTCCTTATTAATACGCAATTTTTGAAGGCATCTGCACAGGTTTAGATGTTCTGCAGAGATCTGAACTTTTGGAATGAGGTAAAACACATAATGTCCAAAGATACTTATTAATTTTTCACAGCTCTGTCTATTGCAATTTATTGTTACTATGCAATCATTTGTGGTAAACATAACAGCATGTAACGAAAAACCTTGTATTACTGCCTTTACGACAAATTAATTGACAGGCTTTCCTCTTAATGAAAATATTGTCTAATTGGACATGCAACATTGAGCTATTAGACGTCTGAACTAAAGTAATTATTAAATAAAAAATTTAAGAGTTTTAGGAAGGAAATTATTAAATTTTGTTGTAGATACCTGAGGCTAATACAAACAGATATATTACGTTGTATATGCTTCTGCTGACAATATGGTTATGTCTACTTTCTGACACTGTTTTTTGTTAGCCGGATCATTCTAAATGGCAAAGTTTCAACCAAAAAGTTCTGCGTATATACCAAACGTCCACCAGATTTGTGTTGTTACGAAGCAATATCGAATTTGATTAAGTTGTTACAGCTGTCCATTCTCCGCTCGCGTAGGATTGAAACACGATGCCAGTATTGCTTTAACCAGCATGTCTGAGGCTTCACTGCGCAGTCGCTTTGTAAACATCAGATATGTAACTTGCGAATGATATTGGAAAAGCTTCGAATTACAGAAATACGGTAGACGCCCATACAACCCTAGTAACTCCTCGCTTCAAATATACCGAGTCAAAGAAGTTTTAGTTGATTTCCCGAAACTATGGGCTTGTTTGAAAGGTTGGTCGTATCTGTAACGCCAAAAGCAGCGGAACAAATTTCCCTCGAAATTTCCAATCTATGTTTGTTTTATTTGGCGGACATTTCAACAAAATATTAACCACTCGATAATAAAGGTTTTGCATTTTAACAGCCGATATAAAATCACTCATTATTACATATTTCTAGAATAAAATTATTTTCATCTAAAATAATTTAATAAATTATATTCCTGAGGAATTTTAAAGAACCGAAAGCCGTACATTTATTTTTACAGTTACTCAGAAGCTGTGCTATTACAAAATCGTATTTTTAACACACGCCACAACAACCAAATAAAAATTAATTTCTACCAAGGTTTGCCATTTTTTAAACATCTTTATTTTAGATATCTTTATAATTAATATTTGAATTTTTTTCATTCAATGAAGGCTTTTAGTTAATACGAATATTTTAATACGCCACGATATATTAGACAGTTTATCCTTTCTGAACCATGAATTTCTAAGAAGAGTGCAAAAATTAGTATACGTATTTTTAAAAATTAATGTACGGGCACCAAACTAAATTTTTTAATGTATTAAAGTATAAACAACATCATAAATAAAGTTATTATAACCATACAGAATCTGTAAGTCAAATAAACATATCTTGGCCTCCTGTGTTAGACTTTGCAGCGTTTGGACATAAAGTAATAGCTCCACTAAAAAAAAAAAAATACATGTATTCAGTTTTACTGGAAACTAATGTAGTGGAAGAAGATCTGTATAGTTAAACGGTCTTGAAACAGTGTGAACCATTAAGATGCTATTAAATTACCACAATAACTTTTTATTATACTAAAACAATATTTTTGTTTCATGAAATAATACTTATATATCAAATTAACCAGCTAATTTCGTAATGCAACATGTTTACTTTAAATATTTTTGATACTTTTTCATAAGTATCTTTCATTAGAATTATTGAATATGTTTTTGATAATTTTTACCCAAAAATTACATAAAATTAATTCAAATTCTTTTACTTTACTTCACTATAAGCCAATTTTGATATAACTTTATTATAATATGTTACCACATCTAAAAATTATAACTGAAGAATGGAAGTAATAATGTTTATGAGCTGTACGAAAAAATACACTTAATTATTTAATTAAAAGTGAAATGTGCATTCTCTAATTGGAGTAAAAATTGCATACAAAAGTTTTAATTAATTAAAGTTTTAAACAATTAACTATGGTATATTAAAAACCAGAAATTCTTAGTATAACTTGGAACGTACTTTACTCTTTCATTGGCATAATTTTGGGTATGCATGAAGGACAGCATTAAAAAATTTGGTTTCACTCAGTAGTCAAAAATTAAATGCATAAAGTAGAAAGTAATATGACATATATAAAGGAAGAGTTGGTAACTATAAGTATTTGACTAAAATATCCAGCACAATTAATTTTAATTCTTTCAGATTCATGACACACTACGGTAGAATTTCATCAATAAGAAAGTTTCAAAATAAAATTCAGGTATATTTAGAATGTACATGTTTGATGTTTTACTTATCAGTAATTGTAAACAAATTTTGATAACAGAATGAAAAAAATTATGCCTACATCGATACAGGAGGCGGTGATGCGTAGTTGTCTGACAAGTCGCCAACAATCATCGCGACCTGGGATCGATTCGCGGGAGTAGGGGGTTGTTAGGATTTCCACATTTGAGAAACTTGGTGGTCGCTGCCGTTTGTCGGTGGGTTTTCTTGGAGTACTCCCGTTTCCCTTGCCTTTCCATTCTACCACTGCTTCATTTCACCCTCATCAGCGTTCAACTCCTCGCTTTCCAGCAACGACCAATACATCTCCACTCAACAACTGTACTTTATATTTAATTAATTTTAGTGTCACTACCACCCAAATTGCCGAGATAAGAGAAGGTAAGTACGCTTTACCTCAAAATTGGATTCATAAAATATTTGGTTCAAAAAGTAAAAATAATTCCCTTAATTAAATGGAATAGGCTACTATTTTTCAAGTAACGGGCGTGGTCCGATAAAAAACCACAAAAAAATTCCTACGCATCAATAAAAAAAATTGTTAAACAGTGTTTTTTTAATAGTATTTAACAATTACTTAAAATTTAATACAAAAAAAATTTCGGTCACCTTTATGTAAAAACGCAGGAGACAGAACCATCAGAATAAAAGTAATGATACCATTTTTAATACTACAAATATTACGTATTCTACTTTTTCAATGGTGTAAAGAGGAAATGCTTTTAATTAAAAATCTGTTATTCCACACTTTAAAAAAAAAAAGTGTTACACAAGTAAGAGATCCGTTTATGTTAAGATCGTCCTGTAGAACTATTTGGTTACCAGACATAGAAGGAATCATTTTAAAGTGCCAGAATTATAGCACCTAAGGTGATGAACCCATTGATTACACCTTTCTGCAATTACAATTATTCCAGTTTAACCAGAATAAAAATTACCAACTGTAACATAGACCGTTCCAAGTTATCACCCTCCCAAAATATAAATGTGCACGTTATAATTTATCTTTCCACATTTTGTGATGAAACAGGATAAAATATGCGCTATGACAAAGGAACATAATGCAGATGTATATAAAATTAAATAATGGTCATATTAAATAGGAATTTTGTGCGCGTGGGTGAGTGCGAATGTGGCCAAGTGAAAATATAAGTCAGTTCAAACATGCCTGCAATAATAATCGAAGATATGTTAAATGCTAAATGATTTTAAGAAATTGTGAAATTGGCGAGATTTCGTACATGCCATCCTTCTGGCATGAAATATTGGTTACACTAATACTGTTTAAGGAGTGGAGGGACTATGCCAAAATATGACCGCTGATAAGTCAGCCAAATCTGGCTAGTTTGTTATAATACGTTAGTTACGGTTAGTCAAAAGGTGAAGTGATCATTGATCTCATTTTTGTCCTACGTGGTCACATTTGGTAACATTGGTTGATCTCTACTGTTATGGCCACATGTTGACATGTTTGACCACATTCCACGAAATTAATAAATATTTCTTATTTATTTTTATTGACGTAGGTTATGGTTAATACATTTTTTTTGATAAAATTTACTTACTTTGAACGTATTTGATCTTGTTCGGTAATATTAGGTATAATTTGGCTGTACTTGTTTATATTTCTATATATTCAATCATAACTAATCACATTCGATCGTATTCGGTGACATTCAAACACATTTGATCTTGCTTTGGAATGTTAAGTCACATTTTGTCATGTAGGTTTTATCTTTGGCTTTATTGGATGCAGTTGGCCACTTTTCTTCATGGTGTATGTTATATTTGGCCAAGTATGGTCGCATGTATTCATGGTTGGTGAAATTAAATTAATATTGGTTCTGTTTGAGCTTGTTTAGTCCTTTTGGCAATGTTTTATCACATTTTGGTCACATTAAAGCCACGTACGATTACAATCAATACTATTAAGCGATGTTTGACCATGCTTAACCATGTCTGAGCACAATATTTACTGGTGAGTTTGGACGGCAGTCGTCTCGTTCTGTAACGTTTTGTTGTAGTTCTATGCATTTACTCACATTTGCTAAGAATCTTTACGTTTGCTCATATGTCGCGAAGTTTTGTCATTTTTTTATTGTTTTGTCATGTTGCAGGTATCAGTCACGCAAGCACAACTATACGATTATCACCACCATCGAATTGTTCAGACTATGTCGTTCAGGAAGGGAGTGAATATTAATGAGTGCTGGGTCCCTCAGCACAACTGTGGGATGGCAGGTACACCGCTCTTCTGGACAGACCTTCAGAATGGCACTAATTTCAAACTAATGTTGGTATTTCTATGAAGCCGTCTTTCCACCGGATGGTTTGATTGCGATCTGCTTCACCCCGCCTGCTACGAGGTATTAACTAAGAGAACTGCTCTTTCTCCACTGGCGCTGTTGTTCTGGATCTCTCTTCTCACACTTTTCTCGGGTTTATTTCGACGCATGTTTGACTTCCAAATTCACTGGTTGCACTGCGCCCACCATCTTGCAGCTAAAGAAATTATTTTCATTCCTTCTCCAGTACACTATTTCCCCATTGTAGTCCAGTCCTTAAAGAACCAGTTTTCTTTTCCACGGTTTCACTAACACGACCCGACTCGTCATTTTAATAACATCTTCACAGAGAAGGTTCACACATTTCTTAAAAATTGCCAGTTTTTTGTTCATAGAGTCTATTTTGGAAATCAACAAATCACTGTTTCCTTAAATAACATTTCCTTATATACTGTTTATTTTCTTAACCACTGTATGTACTACCTGCAATTTGATTATCTATTTATATTTATTAATTCACTGACGTTAATTATTTGAATATTCACACTTATTTCCTACTATTTAAATTTTCATAATGTTTATAAATTTATTGACACTCTGCAACCTTTTTGTTTGGATTTAAAAGTTACATTTGGAGTTTTCATTTGACAACTTAACACGTCAATCAGTATCTTAGAGCTTTCGTTTCCACATAACCTAGAAAAATCAGAAAATATTTTTCAGTCTGCCACTACATAGAGGTATAATTAGCAGCCATTTTTAGTCTGTGACTTACTAATATGTTACTAAATAAGTACCTATAACTTCCTTTTGACAACATGGTCATAAGTTACTGGAAATCACCTGTTCAATATTTTCTAAAGTATTTACCACACGTTTCCATTTCGAAATATAACGGTCTATCGCTTAGTAACGAAATGTATTACAGCGAAAAGTTCCGCAACATACATTATTCCCTAACGTTGACAACAGTTAATGCAGGAATTAAAATTGTTCCAGTTGCAAAATTACACGCAACGTACTTATAAACATATTGTCACTAAAACACTATCCTTCCGCATACTGTCCGTTCGGCGAATTACAGTCACCAATGACCTCTTGAGAACATCCAGATCAATTTGCCCAATAGTTACGCACACCGATATTTTTCTCACATACACCGATATCTGCTCGCGCACACTTCATTGCTCCGTACACGCAGCTTATTTGAAGTGATGTCAACAGTCCTGAATTCCACTGCACGCTCTTTTCAACTTCTCGGGCCACGGTGTTGTAGTGGCCAGACTACTCCCCCCCCACCAAGGCGAACTGGGTNGACGAGCTGAGTTCGATTCCCGGCGTGCTTGCTCCCAGATTTTCGCATATGGGAATCATGCCGGACGATGCCGATGGTCGGCGGTTTGTCTCGGGGAAATCCCGTTTCTCCCGACCTTCTATTCCAGGGCTGCTCCATACTCACCTCACTTTACCTTGATCGGTTCTTAAGAATACATCGCCCCGATGTATTTTTTTTTTTGCGTTCGAAAGATAGAGATACGGGCGACAATAGCACGTGCGGTCAGTGCCCCGTAGGTATTATGCGCAAGGCGCTTAACCTGTTACGCTTTCCTGTCAAAACGAGATCTATAACAATTGTATTTTAAAACGTGCGATGAAAACCCATAAATTAAACTACGACAGTGTAGTTTTTTTATTTTTCTCCTATATACACTGGAGAATGCAAAAAACTGGTATTGGCGAGAGTATGCAAAAAACAGAGTTATGGAACCAATCAGAGTAACACAATGCGGTCGGCAGCGCCTATATAAGACAACAAGCGTCTGGCAAAGTTGCTAGATCGGTTACTGCTTCTACAATGGCAGGTTATCAAGATTTAAGTGAGTTTGAACGTGGTGTTCTAGTCGGCGCACGAGAGATTGGACATAGCATCTCCGAGGTAGCGATACAATTTGGATTTTCGCGTACGACCATTTCACGAATGCACCGCGAATATCGGGAATCCAGTAAAACATAAAATCTTCGACATCGTTGTGGCCGGAAAAAGATCGTGAACGAACGGGACAAACGACGACTGACGAGAATCATTAAACGTGACAGACGTTCAGCCCTTTCTCAAATTGGCGCAGATTTCAATGCTGGGGCATCAACAAGTGCCAGCGTGCGAATTATTCAACGGATCATCATTGATATGGGCTTTCGGAGCCGAAGGCCCACTCGTGTACCGTTGTTGACTGCACAATTCAAAGCTTTACGCCTCGCCTGGGCCCGCCAACACCGCCATTGGACTGTTGATGACTGAAAACACGTTGCCCTTGTATGACGAGTCTCGTTTCCAATTGTATCGGGTGGATGGACGTATACGAGTATGGAGACATTCTCATGAATCCATGTACCCTACATGTCAAAAGGGGACTGTTCAAGCTGGTCGAGGCTCTTTCATGGTATGGGGCGTTTGCAGTTGGTGTGAAATGGGACCCCTGATACGTCTAGATACGACTCTGACAGGTGACAGATACGTAAGCATCCTGTCCGATCACCTGCACCCATTCATGTCCATTGCGTATTCCGACGGACGTGGACGATTCCAGCAGGACAATGCGACACCCCACACGTCGAGAGTTGCTACCGAGTGGCTCCAGGAACACTCTTCTGAATTTAGAAACTTCCATTGGCCACCTAAATCACTAGACATGAACATTATTGAGCATATCTGGGATGCCTTGTAACGTGCTGTTCAGAAGAGATCTCCACCGCCTCGCACTGCTATGGATTTGTGGACCGCCCTGCAGGACTCATGGTGTGAAATGCCTCCTGCATACCTTCAGACATTAGTAGAATCCATGCCACGTCGTCTTGCGGCACTTCTGCGTGCTCGCGGAGGCCCTACACGATATTATGCAGGTGTACCAGTTTTTTTGGCTCTTCAGTGTTTTAAGAAAACTACGAAGCAAGCTCCAAATTGCGATTTTTGGACATTTACACATTTTTCTCTTAGAATAAATTTAATATTATAAAACATACTGTACGGACTTAAGTAATTGTTTTTTTTAATGTTATGTGGCAACAAGTCGTATTCCCAAGACATTTATTTGCTGAGATACGCGTAAACAACGAATGTACAGCAAATATGCCCGAATCTCTCTTATCTCTCTCTTTCTTTTCAACTCGGGAGCCACTGTGATTGAGTGGTTAGACTGCTTGCCTCCCACCAAGGCAAACTGGGTTCAATCCCCGGCCGGATCACTCCAAATTTTTGCAAGTAGGAATCGCGCAGGACCATGCCACTGGTCGGCGGGTTTTCCCGGAGATCTCCCGTTTCCTTCGCCTTTGCATTCCGGCCCTGCTCCAGTCCCACCTCATTTCAACCTCATCGGCTCTCAAGACCTCGTTGTTACGAACCACCCAAATCTCTCAACTTAACTCTCTTTTCAACTCGTTCACGTAGGCCGGTCTCAGACTATGCTTTTCTGCCACTGAGGCCAGACCAGTCCGATTTGACGGGATCGGCACAACATACTGTTTTAAATTTGATGTGCCACATTTGTTTGGCGTAGCTGCGCTACTTGATTTAACAGTGTCGTCCTTCAGCTAGGCGATGTAGCCGGACAACCAGGAAAACAGCGGAAACACCTTCAGTTAAATGAGAGTTGTCACACTATGCATTTCGTCTTATCAAAGCTTTCCAATACAAGTAGTAATTTTCAATATATCTTTTGATTTAGATACAAATTTAGTGAATGTATACATGAGATGGCATGAATGTGGGACGAGGTTGTGAAAGAATGTACGGATAAGCATTGCCAAGAAAAAGTGCGTATCGAAATCGGCAAAATTATGTCAGTGAATTGGTTGTAAATGGAATTAAGTGCGATAGTTCAGAAAGGAAGTTAATTGGTTTTTTTTCTTACCTAACAGTTATCTTTAATATTTTGTCCACATTTATTGCGTTCCTGAACGTTATATTCTTTTTGTTTTCGAATGGTTTCATTATTTCAAGCAGTTCATCGAACGATTTTTACAGCATTCGTTAATATTAAAAATATCTCGTTATCATGCCTTGGAATTCTTCGATACAACGTCTCAATTATTAACTTTGCATTCATAATTAAATGCCAACAATGCACTAGATTTATCAATAATCTCTTCACTTCAAGAGCACAAACAATCTTTAATTTAGACGACATGACTACACACATAACTTGTGACATTGACCGCTGGAGGAAAACTGCCAAAGTCCTGTACCGCTTTCCGTTTTGGCGGAAAATGTGTGGCACGTGAAACTTATCAGTTCAATCCGCATCCCTGATAGTGTCACTCTTACCTTTATACAGCCAACTGGATTCATACGATAACTTGCGAATGCCAAAACTGTTACTTGTCGATCCGCCAATCATCTGCAGACTATTTTAACACCTTCCGCGCCAAGATGTCGCAAAACTTGTGTTGAGACTTTCCTCGGATGGGAAAGAAATTCTCCAGCGTTACAGCATCGGAGCTGAGTTGACCAGAGCTCACTAAACCGACACTTTCCACGCCAAGTATTCACTTCTTGATCACCTTCACTACTAGGTTCTGGCGAGAGTGCGTAACTTGTTTCGAAAATTGATGGAGCAAGTACAATGCTAACCATCGCCCCCTCGAACACATAGTAATTTTATTGTTATTTCTCAGGGTCAGTGGGCTTAACAAGGTTTTTAAGGAATGGAAGTCTTAATTAAATTTAATATCTTAATAGAAATTTATTAATAACATATTATTTATTATTGGCTCAAAATATTAACACTTATCTAATAAGATATGCTGAATAAAATTTCAGAAGTTTTTACATTTATTTGGTTTTTTTGGGGGGATTATTTGGGTTCAAAGTAAAGGTCACTGGTGTCAAGGTCAAATGTCAAGATCACAGACAAATGTGTGATATGGGGATGTTAGGGGTTATTATGGGTCGTTAGGGGTCATAAATGGGTTATTTTAGGTCATGGGTCGTTAGGGGTCATTTGTGGTGTGTGCTGTGCTAAGTGCGGTGCTGATTGTGGTGCGTGTGGTGCTGATTGTGGTGCATGTTGTGCTTGTGCGTGTGGTGTTGGTGCACGTGGTGCTGATTGTGGTGCGTTTGATGCTGATTGTGGTTTGTGTGGTGCTGATTGAGGTGCGTATGGTTCTGATTGATGGAAAGATTTACTCCGGCCAGCTGACTGCTTCCGCAGGAGTCTGAGACTGACTCCTGCAGACTGACTCCTGCATGTGATGTCTCAGTGCCTGCACATGATTGGTCAGATGCAATCGCGTGTCAACTTGGTGAATAGCTGGTCAATGTCCGCACAATGTGTTATTGGAGTAATATGATCGGTATAATGTCAACATGATGACATAAGACTTGCATATGGGTATATTATAAGTAGTTAAGAGGTCAGTTATGAGGCCCAGTTTGACAGCAGCTGATGTGAAAGATACATCGTCTCAACTGGCGAAAGTACGTATAAAATATAATGGTGACACAGGTTGCGGGTCCAGCAACAAAACCTACTGCAGTACTGCCATCGACTTCTTCGAGCATAATGCTGACAGTGCCAGCGAATTCTTCGGATGGGTCATTCGGAGTAGTGTCTCCATCGACTTTTTCGGATGGGTCACCTACAGCTGTGTCGCCATGGACTTCTTCAGGCTTGACGCCGACAGTACCTTCGACTTCTTCAGGCATGGTGCCGACAGCACCATCGACGTCTTATGATGGGTCACCTACCGCAGTGCTGCAATCGATGACTTCTTCAAGGCTTAGTTGCTGTTACTGTGACAAGATATTTGCCCACAGCCAAGGTGCGAGGAAGCATGAAAGAACTTCTTGTGTGAAGGGACCTTTCTGTGCTATACAACGATGTGCCAAGTGCAAACGCCTGTTCAAACGAGGTTATAAGCTGAAGAGACATAGCAAGAATCGTAAAGGTAGAGATTCTGCAGCTAAGGAACGCTCTGTACTAGCTGCTGGCGAAACCACGTCGAATGGATTCGCCCTTAAAATGTCAGCATTCTAGGGAAATTAAAAATATTATGTGATTGAGAATAACTTATAGGTACAAAAACATATGTACCTACCTTGACCACATTAAGCAAAGGATAATCTATCAATTAACAGAATAAGTCGAAGAAGGGCCCATAAAGTAAAATATTTGGCTGGAGTATACCTACGAAAAACCACAACCTTTAAATGAAGCCATTAGTCGACGAGCATTTAAGACTACGATCATAGCATTGTACAAAAATGATAGAATTCCAGGGGTTTGTAGAGGCCTTGACAGAAAAATTTTATGGCGAAGAAGAAGAATATATGGCCAAGGGTTGTGATTGGACGCTTGCTAGCGTAGACTGTCTTGAGCTACTTATGAGATTATTATATTCACTAAGTATAAAGTAAGCATGATGCTCAAAATACATTACATGAGTGCATAGAAACTATAGAGATTCTGTTTTTTCCCCATGATTATTATCTGATATATATATATATTTCAATGAAAAAAATGTATTTCTCATTCGTGCTGTGTCTTGCCCTAGCAATCCTGCTTCCCTGATATAGAAAATATGATAGCCTTGGTTTTTATATATGTTACTACATGATAGTACTCTAGTTGAACACAATAAAAAATTGAAATTATTAGTCAAAACATAATGATTTGAAAGTTAGTGTAGGCCCATCACTGGGTGTGCACAATCAACAACATGATAATAAAGGTATAATGTTGAAGTTAACTATACAGGTTTTAAGAATGGATTGCAATCATAATACATTTAAAGCAGGTTGGGTGCAACATACTGATACCTGCCAAATACTGAAGTTTGGAAGTAGGTATTGATTCTGCTCTGCGGCGTGAGGCGCCAGCACTTGATGCTAGCCCTCAGTGATAGGGCGTACAAATACGTCGACACTGTTGTCTCTAGGTCCAATTGACTAATTAACATACACTTTATACGGGTGTTCACATAATCAAGTTTTATTGTTGCTTGAACAGGTTAACTGGTACATGAACTCACGAGACAAAACTCTCCTCCCCTTTTCCTATGTAGGCTACGTATGGTTTGACGCCGCGACTGGCGTCGTGGGGGGGGGGGGGAAGATTCTTCGCACTTGGTGTAGAACTACTTATCTGACACTGCAGCGCTGAATTCCCTCGGCTGGCGGCTTGGAACTGCTCTCGAACTTGGTGGGCGTCTCGGCGCCTGGCTTCGAAGTTCCTTCTTCCCGGGTCCAACGCAGGACTCTGCGTTTGACGAAGTCTGACTGACTTTTCTCGGATGCTTCCCGCCGCACGTCCCGCTTGACGGCCTCCGACTGAGGTCGACGTCGTGATGCATTCTCGATCCTCGACTGACTCCGGCTGACTGACTGACTGCTCGATCCGCGACTGACTGATTCGACGTCTCTCCACTGACTGCCCCGTTGCTCCCCCCTTCGTGTGGTTTTGTAGCGTCCATCACCATATTCAACTTGCCCCGTCTCTGCTGCACGTGTCCGGGGTGCTTGTCGTCCCTCCGGGTCATAAAACACGTGGCCGCTGCTCGTGTGGTCCGCAGCCGGCCTGGCGTCGTCCCTTGGTTCTGGCCTGGAAGTTTATTGTCCCGTTCTGCACGCACGTCTGCTAAAAGCTCTCATGGTTTATTGCGGTATAAGCCCGGGACAGGCGCAGCTTGTGGCGGGATCTCGGTGTCCCTTGGGCAGCTGCAAAATGTAGCTGTGTTCGCGCCCTGGTGCCTTCTGTTATCTCCGGATGTCGTCTGCACATGCAGGAACAGTTGCACGTGCAGAAACCTTTGGTAGGGTGCCTTTGCAGCTGCGAGGCTCCTGGTGTCCCTCTTCCGGCACGTCCACAAAACCCTTAATCCTTATTGCGGTCGTCCGGCTGCGAGGTCCGCCAGAGCGTGTGTTCTGACGAATAAAATATAGGGACGCAGAATGCGTCAATACATGAAAACATGCTTTTGAAGTGGTATAATTTCGACTTTGAGGCTTGAAGGGAGGGGAGGGTGAAGGTCGAGTCGGGCCTGGCCCGACCTTCTTCAGTGCGGTAAATGGCAAAGAGAGGTCCTATATAAATTTCTACATGACTGGTGTTATTATAATACACCACAGTTACTTTTGTAGTAAATACAGATGAGGAACTAAACGGATTATGATGGTTAAAGGTCAAGACCATATGACGTAATCAAAAATTGCGGAAGTGATGTAACCCACGATGGTGGTTTGAGGAGACATAGTAATCAGCAGGCTACTAAAACCGAGGTAGAATGGCAGAGCATGATTAAATGTAAGATGGGGGGGTGGAGCACAGGTGACTTAATCGTGGTGACAAAATTAAGAAGTAATGGCAGAGAATGAAAGTAAGGTATCTAAGAAAACAACAAAATTAAAGATGGAGAACATGGCATGAATGAGTATGAGAGAAAGTTTGTTTCGTCAGCTCGCCTGGTGGCTAAATCGTGAAATTAGCACCACTTAGGTGATGGAAATAGAATTCCATATTATAGAATTCAATTCAGTCGTTATAGGTTATGGTGTTATACCTACTTCACAGACAGCTAAGGTAACGGCAAATTATTATTTCTTTCAACTACTAATTTCTGTTATAAAATACAGACTGTTTGAATTTATTAATAATCTCTCATTTTAAGCGCAATCGTATGTTAACATCATATCAGGCGCAGACAGCACCACCTATACTTTAAATAAATGTGAACAAATATGGCTGCCACCTGGTGAATAAATCGATAGCTTGCCTGGTGGGTAAATTAATACACTAGTGCTACATAGGTGATAAACGTAAAAAAAAAAAAAACAATATAACTCTTGGAGTTCTTTCGACAGAATGAGTATGGGTGAGGGGGTGAAGGCCTGCCGACTAATTAACCAATGAGAAACATTGGTAGGGGAGTGAAAGGTTATGACAATGTGATATATTGGAATAGGGCCAGTCGTCTGCTGGACATAGTGCTGTGGGAAAACTCCGGAAATTAAAGTTTTTAAAAACGGTTTTTAAAAATGTTTTCTTATATTGTTTTTTATAAATTCTTGAAACATTTTTGGGATTTTTGACGATTTTTCGGGTTTAAGACCAAAGGTCATCTGGTTAAGTTCAAGGGTCAAGGTCATCTGAATTCAAGATGGCTGTATTAACAAGTAAGGTATGTGCTCACTGGCTTTTATAAATTTATTCAATTTTTACAATTTTTCTCGAGTTTTTGTTTTCAATGTCATCCAAGGTTATTGTTATAAGGTCAAGGTCATGAGTGCAGGTCAACATCACCTGGATCCAACGTGGTGGTTGGGTTACATCATAAAATTGTAACTGGTCGGTTACAGTCCCTCGTCCCCTCTAAACCCAAACACTTAAAATTACATTTTTTATATTTTTTTATATTTTTATAAATATTTGGGGATTTTGAAATTTTTTGGGAAAATGGTAGTTTTTGTCTTCTAGGTCAAAGGTCAATGGGGTCAAGGTCAAAGGTCAATGTCACCTGGATCCAATATGAAGGAAATATGGCTGAAAGAACCAAAATGACTGATTTTTAGGTCTGACTGCAGACTCTGGACCCCTTGTATCGATTTGCAATACCCTATGCCTATAAAACCAATATGGCCGCCACTGCTCTGCCCTTGAAAACGATCCCCCAAATCCCAAGTCCGTCCGATGGATCAAAAATTGCCCTTTGGGGAATCGTTTTTGCAGCTGGGGGATTGGCGATTTTTAGGGAAAAACGGGAAATTGTATGGGAAAAAAGAAAATTTTGAAGGAAAAAAAGGAACTTTTAATGAAAAAAAGGGGCATTTTGTGGGGAAATGGTTTATTTTGAGGGAAAAAAAGGTAATTTTTGAGGAAAAATCGCTGCCGGTGGACCGAAATGACAGAACATGAACCACTCCGCGCTCCGACGCCCCACACCCTTACGCCAAACTTCCCATTTTTCTACTTCATATATATACTATGATAACAGAGACTGCAACTGATCAGATGCGACTATTGAGGACAACATTAATTAAGTGTGTCTGCTTTCAAAGTGAAGGATAATTCGCCTTCAACTGCGATCTGAAATTCTCTTCAAGTTTGGTAGTCATCGATTCAAATGCAGTTTGAACATAGCATTTAAGTTTTTCAACTGTCCCATTATATGATTTGTCTCTATCTTCTCTTTGTTGCATTTCCACAATGCATTATCACACGATGACATGTCAGGGTTTCGGTGTGGCCGCTCCTTACGCTCTGGTAACTGTGCAGAACCTCTTCCAATTCATTAATCTCGAAACACACTATTAAGATATTCCCTTACAACGAATTGATAATGTGCTGTTACCCTTCCTGTTGAAACCAGACTTGGCCGAGAAGTAATTGATCTCGCAATTGAGAAAAAAGCCTTTCACGTTACATGGTGAGGCATCTGATATTATGATTCACAGTCCCTTAAAAGAAATCTGGTCTAAATAGAAAATTGGTAGTCATTGCAGCTCGCATCATCAAATGTGGCGACTTCCCTTCCAGTTTTTTCAATTAGTATGGGTTATCTTTATTCCACCTTTCCACTAAGGCAAATTGCACAGTCGCACTACCTACAGCCAACAACCCACCAAATTTTCTGTAATCCATAGGGTGTAATGATACTTTTTCCTCAGCTTATATATTATATTTATCGAACTGCAGGCTCTAGCCAAACTGCAAAACCTACTAAAACTTTCTAGACTAAGAAACGAGGGACACGGATGTATTTTCGTTATCCCGCTTTTCGTCGTTTTCACAGAATAGACATGTATACAGAGATGAAATGGCATCGCGACTGCTTTGATTTGAACATGCTCATTCGCTGATACGCTGCGCGATGCTCTGGAACGGACCTTAGGCCTGACTGGCTGCTGTGAGCTGTGGTAGATTGCCTATTGGTTGGGTTGCCTCCTGGCTATTAAAATACCAGGCGCTGACTGACGGACGACGCTTCGGCATGTTGCTGGCCATTTTGCTGGTGTGTGCGGCTGGAGATCGTGGCATATACAGTTGTTTCGCTTCTTTATTCTTACGTGTTCTGTGTTGTTATCTCACTCTCCCTCCCCGATTTGCCGTCTTCGTTGCTGAGGCTGCAAACCTCCGGACATTAAGAGCTGTGGTCACAGCAGCATTAGTGTATTAGAGGGGCGCTGAACATCAGAGCGCTACAGTAATATAATCATCGGAAAATCAGGGTCATACGTATGGCTTTGGGAGAGTCATTACTGACAATGGGCATGAATGACATACCTACAAAGTCCAATCGAGTAAAATACGAGAATTATGTTTCCAAGACAGCAATAACTTGTGTTGACAAAGAACACACAATTAAGAAGTTATTCATACAAATATTACCCAGCTTCTATCTTTAAGCAATATTTTGGAGTGTCTTCGTTTTTCTTCAAATACCTGACAATAATACACGTTAAAATTTTTACTAGAAGGGTCAATTGAGACTATAGGCAAAAAAGAAGCAAAGGATGCCGAAAAATACTTCAAATCATACAAATCAAATTTAATTTTAAACGTTGTACGTTGTTGGAAAATAAATAAAATAGGGAGTGTCCTATAGTTAGGAAATTTTAAATTGTCTAGATTGGTTTATGTAACTTTTAGGTGGCTGCGATGATTGGGATGCAAAATATACGAAACGAGGAGAGTGAGATAGTGATGGTCACGAACCACACTCAGGCTAGAAAATAAATTATATGAATATATTTTTCTTTGGCTTTTCATAGCTTAACCATACGATGTATCATATACTGGCACACTGACAATATTTCCCGACAAAAACTGGGGCTGGCATCACCAAAAACAATCCCCAATGGGATTTAGTGGGTGCACTACTTTCATTATTAAACCATTCATCTATGTGTCCTGCTGATTTTATTAGGCCACCGGCTTCCTCGGGAAAGCATTGCCAAAATGTGATACGTCTTGTAACTCATAACTCAAAACTTCATCCTTCTTCGAGGGAAGTCTGTTTTATCTAATAATTCCAATAAAACACGGAAAGTTTCTATAATATCTGGGGTTCTCATATCAACGCCTAATAATGCCATACCGCAAATATGGTCACTTCCATCATCCAAATAAAATTTCTGTCTCGATCCTCTTTTGTCATAGTCGTGCGATTTTCGTACTTTCGATTAGTGAACAGAATTAGTTGAGAATGAATCATCACCATATCGTTAGTCATCCAGCTATGCTACAGAATATATCATAACCGGTTATATTCGTCCATTACAACCTGCGCATTCCGGCTTGGGCCAGTCACCATTCATCAGTACACATAGATTCAATTTGCAATTCTAATCCCTTATGACCTCGAACAACTTCAGCCACAAAGCTTGTAACCTCTGTGGCAGTATCATTTCCGCCAAGTCACCTGTTTAAGTTCTTTTGTCAGGCATGTGCTGTCATACAGAAGGACTGGTGTCGTAGTGCCCTGATTTTGCCGCCAACGACAGGTCTGGCGTGTAGGGTCAGCTCTCTCCAGCAGTCGGTCAGCTTAACCCCAGGCTAGCCAAATGGATGCTCCCTCTTCCCCAATCCCACTGGAATCCACCTGAAACAGACAAGATATACTGTCACACACCGCTCAACCTGTCACCAACAGACAGCGGGCATCTGAAACAAAACCACACCATGCACCATTCGATCTGCCGCCAGACACGGGGAACTAACGTCTATGACAGGGTCAAGGTCAAGGTTAAGGTGACGTGATTATATCGTGGCTGGTCGGCTCCAGTCGCCCATCCCCTCTAAGCCAAAACATTCTAAATTTTAATTTTAAATACTTGTTTATATTTTTTACATTATTATTTGCAAATTTGTTGGGGTTTGAGTTTTGAAAACAATTTTGTGGGTTCAAGGTCATACAAGGTCATGGTGTCAATGTAAAGGACAAAGGTCAAGGTCACCGGTTACAAAATGGTGGTTATCTGACATCACAACATGGCGGCCGGCTGGCCGGCCGACGGCTCCTTTCCCGAGTCCCCTCTATACCTTAACGTTCAAAATGTAAATTTTTTAATTTTTTTTAAATAATTTTAATATAATAATTTTATATTTTTTTATAATTTTTGAGATGTTTTTGTATTATTTTATGTTTTTTATATATTGGTTTTTTTTTGTTTTCAATTTGAAATGTATTACTTGTCAAGGTCAAATGTCAAGTTTACCTGGACACAACATTGCGGATAAAATGGTCGCCGGAGGACCGGAATTACAGAACATTTTGTCGGCTCCGGCTCCGATCCCCAATATCTCTTGGTCGAAATCCGCCATAATCATTATATTATCACGCTTATTATTAGGAAAATCTTTTTAGTTGTAAAACCATAAATTAAAATTAATATATGTGTTCTTAATAACTAGTATTCGTTCTTCAACAGTTTTCTATAGACATATTTTGTTATCAGCTGGTCATGTTAAGACATTACTTACAAAATACCTTTTTGAGTATACAGAAATGGTATCTATTCACTTGTGGGTCATATGCGTGCACATATCATTTGACTGAAACTTATTTTGCTTGTATAGAATATAGTTTAGCGAAGAAGACTACACTATATTCTTGTTGCAAGTACTTTTGCCCCTTCCATCTAGAAAACGTATTCCCGCGCAATCAACATTTTATTCGTGTGTTTTTTTATATTGGTTTCTATATATCCATTGATAAAAAAAAAACATATTTAATGGCAGGATGCTACTGTTAAACTTGGCTTTTGAATGCTAATGGACGATCACGCTTTCAGCCGTTGTACGAAACATATACCTTGCCCTGTTTCTGAATTATTTGTTCCTACGTACTCAATGACAGTACTTAAAAATTTATTTAATTGCACCTCGGTAATTTTGACATAACACGTTAAATTCAGTCAGATTTTGTTATGCATTCACACTACAGAAAAAAATTATTGAAAATCGTATACATGCAACTAATTCGTTAAGTTTTTTCATCCTTATAAACTAAAAGAGGGCATTAAAATTTGTATCGGGGTGTGGCTGTGTCGAAGACACGGCCGTAGTTTCTACAGGAATACGTCTGCGTTAGCTGCCTGTAATATTTTTTCGGGATATGGTAGAATCTGTTTACGTAAAACTGAGTACTTTTGAAAGCCATGCTTAAGATATACTTGTTGGCACATTGTGTATTCTTCCACCTTGCGTACAGTTAACATTACACGGGATTATCACCTTATTCATGTGTCGGTTAAGTGGACTCATGAAATTATCATAAAGAGTAAATATTTTGCAAGTTAGCTGATTCTTACATTTGCATGAATTAAAAGTAACAGAAAGCAAAATAAATAATTTCAGTATTCACAAATGTCTACCTAATAGTTTTAATTCAACTTTAAGAAACGGAGCTACTTTCTCTCTGCCATTAACTTTACTGGGCGCATGCACGCGACACACGTCAGTCAACCTGTCCGTTAGAATACATGCAGGTAGGAGCAGTGACATCTTCCAAAGGTTGATTTCAAAAGTGCTCAGTTAATCGTGAACGTCCTATAATGAAATTAATGTATTGCCTATTCACTGAAAAGTGAGCACTTCTTAAGGCCATGCTAAATTTTCCTTTGAATAAATTTGTATCTTTCCGCCACTTCTTAATATAAACATTGCAATATAACTAAAAAACACAAAGTATATATTTCATCACTGTCAAAAGTTAACGTCTCAGGCTGCAATAAAATATATTTATTAGGGGTTAATGTATTTTGAGAGGGCCTTAAAAAGTGCTCACTTTACCGCGAATAGCCTATAAGGAAATTTATGAGTCGCTTTTATGTCTTCAATGGACAGACACAGGCGAGATATTTCGTTTGGCATCAATATCAGCACGCTAATACACAGGAGTCACTAGATGTACTTGCCCGGAAATTTTCGCCCCAGCCCAAAATTGCCACCAGTCGCCGCGGATCCTCACCTGCGCCTCGTGCGTGCGCGGCGCCAGCTCAAGGTCATACTCGCACTGTAGAAGTCGCACACACGATAGAACGATACCTCATTTATTTCAATCGTGTTATTAGTCACGACGTTATACTCTCTTAATTAATCACCATGCAAACGTTACCTCTCTTTTTCCGGCCTGTTACCCTATGTGCCAGATTTAAAAGACTTATTTACGTCACAATAGAATCGATATTAAAATCAATTTCTTATTAAAACGGAATCAGCAGTGTACACTGTCTGTGTTGTAATTTCATTAACAAAATTGATCGATTACATGACTTCAATTAATATATATATATATAAATAATTAATTGACCAATAAATTTTCAATTTATGACGTCTTATACATATGTATATTAACTAGTATTTATATCGCTACCCCATTACTATTCAAACTGGAACTATTGTATAACAAAATACTTTTACTCTTAAAACTGGCAATAATAGCAAAGATTAATTATATGATTTACGTGTTACGTATATGTTTTTTGGTACTTCATTTGATTTTGATTAATTTATATTTTTAACATACCATTTTGATGACTATTCTGCTTTACATAAACGATTATTGATTTCTGTACAATGTCTGAGGTGGCCACATAATTCACTCTTGCACAACGATGCTACGGTCGAAATTATAAAGATATGACAACACCCCGTTTTACTCTTTAAGTTTAGCGGCCACTGGTCCTCTCATTTCGTAACGACAGTAATCTACCAAGTTCGTAATAAAGAAGTATGAAAATTCCTTTTCCGCAATGCACTGCCCCCCAAAAAAACCGTTCGCTAATTTACCCCAGTTTATGGCGGTCTTCAAACATGGCGCCTGTTTTGCCCTACTATGTTATGAGTCATATGTCGAGCTTGTAAGGAATTTGTGCAATAACTGTCTAGCTTTTTTTTAATATCAACTTCATTACAAAACTTTTCAGCTTACTCAAAAGTGTATACGCGGTGTATCTGTGTCTGGGGTATATATTCTATGGAAACAGGGTTTGATAATATTTTATACTGAACTTTCACATATTTTTATATGGATGTTAATTAAGGGTGACAGTGAACATCTTTCAAAACACATTACTTATTCCGTTTTGAATTACCCAGAATTTTTAAATACAAAGTGTAAAAAAAATGGCGGATTTTAACACTATGGTTGCGTAGAGAAAAGAAAACAAGAGTAAAGTATACGGGTAACTTTTATTATGTCCAACCGTTTGGTCTTAGCGACCCCATGAATCTAGCGTATGATCCTGTGTGTCATATGTGGAACACAGTAACAGCCACACACTAGTGTTGTGAGAAGTTAGTAAGTAAATCATTGCTAGGTTCCACATGTGATACACCATGATATGAGAGTGCAAATTGGTGCACGGTACTCTATGATGGAATCATAAGAGCCGAACTAGCGGTCCACAGCAGGGGTTCACTACAATTTTGACAGACCGGAGGGATTTACATCAGATGCCATTCCACACGCCAGTGCCTCTACTACCTCTACATCCCCGCGTGTACTCGCAAATGACCGAGACAATAGGGTTCAAAGCTTATTTGTGAAGCAGCGGCGAAGCACGCACAATCATGCGCTATATGCGTTGGATCGCTGCGACCAAACGGCTGCCCATAAAACCAAATGACTTTGCTTACTTTCTTCAGTTTTCGTTTCTCTGCGCAACCCTGGCGCTGCAATCTGTCATTTTGTAAATATTGTTGTGTAACGTACCCACTTTTATGCCGGAAGTCCAACAGAGTTGACATAAATATGCTCTGACTTAACCTTAACTTATTTCTAACAGGATGTGCTGGAAAAACTTGATTTTCATTTTCCTTTTCCTTTTCCTTTATTACAATAATATTTGTCAATGAAAAACTATGTTTTAATGAAGGCCTGTTCATTTCAAAACTAAAATGTTAACAAAAAATGAAAAGGTCAAAGTAAAACCAAAGAATGTTCATTGAGTGATTTTCAAGAGCAAACTTTCACCAAAATCTACTAAATTATTGCAGGATAGACTATGCCATGACTATTAAAATAAACAATTTTCAATAGTGGCCAATTTAGAGAACGACATATGGTCTTATAACGATGTATGTAATGTCGGTTGTGCCTTTCTGAACTTATTGCATATTAAACATGGTGGTATTTGGCTGAACAGTTATATAAAATTTAGTCAATTGCCTACTTGATTCGAGTGGCAATATCGTAAATACTGCAGGAAAAAGAAACCGCATATTCATAATTTCCACGCACTAGTGAGGCACGGTTTGGATGAAACTTTTATTTAAATGTAATAACTGGTTAAGTAAAAATGTTTAAAATTAAAAAAAATATTATCATTATTTTGGAAAAATCAAATGTTGATAATTGTTTACCCTCCTGCTCTACTTAGATACCAAATATTAGATTAATAGTAGAAAAACGGGAACATAGTAAAAAAAATCTTTTTGTTTTGTATGTTAAAATGGTAAAAGATAATTAAATTTATTTTTAATTTATAAAATTGATGCCTCTAATTTAAAAAACTAACCTTTTGCAAGGCTACTATGTTAAAAGTAGTTTGACAATCTACGAATTATCTGCATATTTTTAATGTGTTTTATGTATAACCTATTTAGGACAATTATAACGTTTCCTAAGATGTAAAGGATAACGTTATGTAACTCAAATGCCACAGTTTCCGGTAACGAAAAATTTAATAAGTTAACAAACAGAATATTTATTGTGCATTAGGCTTTAACACCTTCCAACAAAAATCCGCTTGTCTACGTGCTTGACACTGTATTGCTGCGGTTTTCACATTTGTGAACGTTCTTTTTGTGTAACTTGGGAACTTGCAATAAGCAGGTATATTTGAAAATTGGGACGTTTTGTTCTATAAGACGGTATCAACATGCCATAAAACCTGAAGAAAGAAACGTGTGTAGTAAGAAGGAAGTCACCGGTTTATTTGCATGAATATATGAGGAATTAAGAGCATTTCCTTCACAGGTTGAAGACGTCGTTGATATAAAAAGGTATCTATAGAATTGAAGTTTAACAGCATGTTGTTTCCTCTATGTTGAAAAAATACAATTTGTAAACATGACATTCCTGTAGAAAGTTAATTAAACTACAACTATAGCTGTGCATTTCGGCCTCATTTCCTTTAGGAATCACCTGCCTTGATATTTGTATTGAAATTATGTACATCCTGTAACTAAGCTTATCAGATGATGCTGTCCGCAAGAAAGGCTGCATAAACGGCTATTAATACGCTGTCAGTAGATATTGTCAGCACAACGAGTTTGACTCCCTAAATGTGACATAAACTTAAACAAAAATGGCAAAGCCACCATTTTGAAAGTAAGCATAAATATACATGCATTTACTAGGCATTAAAAGTTTTATGGGGTTTTGTAAATTATTATAAAGTTTTAAAAGATAAAAAGAGACATTTATTTAAATACAAATAAATACATATATTCATATATTATTGAATTAGGTAGTAAAATATTTCCGGAAGCACTCAGCAGCAAATCGAAATTTTTTCACATCAAATATAATTTAGTCCTGATATTTCTGATAACATCCTGTGTTCCCTATATGGCATTAATGTATCAAAGACATCTCGAAAAGAGTTATGTTATTTCTTAGGCGTGACATAAATTTAAAAAAGTAGCTCAACTTCTTGAAAAAAATGGTTTGCTTTGGTTTATTGGGGAATCGAAAAAAGAATTATATATCATTAATTTTAAAATACTTTTCCTTCACCCAACTGATTTTTTTTTGCTATATTAAAAATAATTTTTATGTTATACAGTCTTAAAAAAATTTAGAGAATTTATTATAAAATGTCTTAAATGCCTCATCAACCAAATAAATATATTTTCTCAATATAATTATAAACAGGAAGTGTTTCGCTAATTTTTCCATCTCCTCCTTAAGAATTTGACAAAGGAATAATACTGTAAAAATAATTTTCTTACATTCAGCAGTTTGAAAAGCTACGAACATTATAAGTTTCTTCCGGTACATTACATTTTTCAACAGATAAATTCAGTATCACAGCTTAAGTTTCTCATAATATAATCTGAAAGGATAATTTACATTAGATCCTCCAGCAGAAAAACAAAATTCCAGGAAGTTAACAGTTTTGAAGAAATGGCCACAACTATAGAGTATATCATGTACTTCTCAAATATTACAAAAGCTTTTCTGGCCAAAAATACCGTGAAATAAACTACAGACAGAGGAAAATGTTTTATTTCCAGCAACTTAAACAGTTATGTTCAACTCTACCAGCACTACAACGGGAAAAAATATACAGGTGAAATAACCAACAAATGTCATACAGAACTATATAAATGTACTCAAAAATGAAGTCTTCCCCTAGATGGTCCTCCAGATAATTAGATCGACCACCATGTTTTCCACACGCAATTATCGGGTGTGACCACGGCAGGATTCTATCCCGTGCGTGTACTAGTTGCAGGCACCAAAGTTATTTCAAATCATCGACAGAGCTGAAAGCATGCATTTTCCGGCTTTTATTATGGCCAGGAAGAAATCGTGCAAAGTTTGACCACATGAATGTTGGTGCAAGTCGTAATTTCTGTATGTTGGTTCCGTCTCTGAAACCCATTGGGTAAATACTGAGTCAAGCCGAGCCGATTAAAGAAAACTGCTTGTCAGAGTTGTCTAAATGATTACATTCCAAATTAAGTAAATAAGTTTGTAAGTATTTTTTCTGGCTGCATTTCAAGCAATTGTAATTATAAAGTAAACACATTTGGGTGTTCCAGAACTATTTCGAACATTTTACTTGTGGTCTCTGTTTTAGGTTTCCTTATGGTTTCGTGTAAGACTATGGCAGTTTCCTTGAAATAAGCGTACCTTGCAACTGCTAGAAGGATGCACGGGTATTCGATACTTCGGAGAAGTAAGTCACTCCAGTGACTTGAGTGGTTTTTCTCGGGAGAACAAATTCAATTCTCCTTTTATGAAAGCCTCCATTAGAACTGCCTTTACTTAATCAAGAAAGCAGAAATACCCCTCCCCCACGTCTCTCAGTTTCCACGTTTCGTCGCACCCTTCCCTCCCGTGCACCCCCTAGGAATCGTTGGCAATTTCTCTGCTTTCTCTTCACGACGAAACAGAACAGAAGTGCCGGTTTATTTTGCTGGCGAACACTGCCGACTACATGGCAGGCGCTGGGTTTACACACACATCTACACGCGAGGACTTCCATGCCGCCCTCGCCATGTCTTATACTTACTCTTACTCACTGCCTTACCTCGCCTTTCACTACCTCGCCTTTCACTACCGCGCCACTGTGACGTCAATATTCCATGCACCTGCAGTTCAAGGAACAGCAGAAAGTAGCAAACGTGATTGAAAAAAAAACTGTCACATGCTGCAGAGGTGTAGGTACAGCGGTAATTTAATATCTACTCGTACAATAAACAGATGTCCATCATCATTGCAGTAATCTAGTCATGTTCACAGTTACTCTAGTCCTATTTTTGACTCATATTATGCTTCAGAATATGAACTTGCTTTGCAATCGAACGCAGTGTGACACGGAAAACACGGTAGTTTGAAACATTCGATTAAAGCATTTGAGGCGAAATTGCACTGTGATTATTGATAAGTCATTTATTTGCCTTAATTATTACGCTGTTACCAGTGTTGTCTCACATGTGAGTGTTATAACTAGTCTGCAGTTGAAATAAAAAAAAATTGTAACCAGCAATTTTTACAGAGTATCGTTGGGAATAATAATAAATATATGTAGTACCGTAGTAGTCCCTGAAAGTATACGTCAGCTGAGGGATCCCTTCAAAGTACTTCTAAGTGACGGCCTCTATTTTTGTTTGGCATCCGCATTTTTGTGACGTAACCTGAGGCAACCTTGTTTACCTAATGGTACGACGCTCACTTCCACTGTCGACCCATAGAAACCGGTAACTATACGTAATACTGCCATAGTTTCAATTAATTACACATGTCAAAAAGGCAGCATAGTTTAAAAATATGTACAGAAAAAGTTGTTACATAACGTGTCTTTGCTGAAATAGGAAATGATGTATATACGTTTACGTCTGAAGTTGCAAATCAATGTTTTAAATATACAGGCTGGTTCGCCTAACGTGGACACCCCCAAAATTTCCGGAATGGTGGCAGATCACGAAATGCTGTTTGGGCTAAATGAAATTACGTACGGAGGCAAGTAATTTGCTGCAAAGTGACTATTCGTAACACGTGTATGGACCGAAATAATTTATAAACCACATATGATTTTCCCCCTGGAAACCTACATTTATTTCAACGGCATCTGAAATAATGTGCGAAGAGAAATTCAGCGATATAGCACATCCTACTAATATTATAATCGCGAAAGTTTGTGAGGATGGATGTATGGATGTTTGTTACTCTTTCACGCAAAAACTACTGAATGGATTTTAATGAAACTTTACAATAATATAGACCACACATCAGAATAGCACATAGGCTATAATTTATAAATATATATTATTTAAATTGACCAAAATATAACGATTAGTGTCAAGTAAGTCGGAAAAAATTCTGCCATCTGCGAGCTATTTTGGCGTGCGCTGCAAAAACCACAAGAGTTACACGAATATAATGTATGGTGGAAATGTTTCTCTTAAATAGTTCTACAAAAAAGTCCGCGACAGTATACATATATATTTTATGTGTAAGCCATTATTGCCAAAATAGTGAACCATAAATACAATAAAATTTGATACTATATTCCCAATGCTCATTTTGTAGTAACGAATTGATTCTTTATCAAAATAAATACTTTTATCGCTTCTTATATTTAAAGTAGATAAACTTTGTCTCTTACACTACGTAATTTGAACAAATATTTTAAAAGTTACGACGATGAGAAAGTGAGTGCACGCTGCTAAAATGATTCGGTCCGGCGAGCGCAGGACGTTCAGGCGCACTGCGGGTGAGGTGGGGGAAAAAATTCGTTCATCGCCGAGTGCGCGACCCAAACGCGGGCAGACGCGTGAGGGCAGAACTCGTTGACGGTTGTGTCCGTTTTGTTTAGTAGATATTATTGTAATTGGATAGGTAGATATTGCATTTTTTTAGAGTATAAAATAATAATAGCTACCGTACTGGATTTTTTGGTAGTGTACAAAAAGTAGCTACTAAGAATTATGCCGCGAAAGCGTAAGTATAATCTTTCCCAAAGCTCTAGTAAAGCTCGAGCTATGAAAGAAGCTAGAATTGATTGACGAGACGTTTCCACAGGCCGAACTGCGAAGGCTTGAACAGGCGGTGCGTGAGGCAGCACACATAGCTGCTGAGACACCAGAGCAGTTTCAAGCTTGGCGTCAACAACATGCTGAATATCTCGCATCTCATCGGGCTGCCGAAACACCAGAACATTCCCAAGATCGGTGTCAACAAAACGCTGAATATCGGGCATCTCATCGGGCTGCCGAAACACCAGAACATTCCCAAGATCGGCGTCAACAAAACGCTGAATATCGGGCATCTCATCGGGCTGCCGAAACACCAGAACATTCCCAAGATCGGCGTCAACAAAACGCTGAATATCGGGCATCTCATCGGGCTGCCGAAACACCAGAACATTCCCAAGATCGGCGTCAACAAAACGCTGAATATCGGGCATCTCATCGGGCTGCCGAAACACCAGAACATTCCCAAGATCGGCGTCAACAAAACGCTGAATATCGGGCATCTCAACGAGCTACTGATACACCAGAACAGGCCCAACATCGACGTCAACAACATGCTGAATATCTGGCATCTCAACGGGCTGCTGAGTTTCCAGAACAGTCCCAAGCTCGGCGTCTATAACAGACGACTTACATGGCGTCCCAAAGAGCTACAGAAACCGATGAAGCGGCTGAATCTCGCAGACGCGCTGTTGCTGAAAGGGCACAACAGCGACGTCAAATATTCACAAGAAACACGTGGGGGGTGTTTGATAAAACTGCATTTGAGTATGACGAGACTCTTGATTATGAAAGCCACAAGCTTATAAAAATAGAAACGATGAACGAAGAATGCAGATTTTGCGGGGCTCTTAAATGGAAAGAGGAAGCAGCAGGCATGTGTTGTTCGGGAGGAAAAGTAGGCCTTCCTTCTATAGACGAGCCAGTCGAACCTCTTAAAGAACTTTTCTCTAATGAAACAGATGAGTCTCGCAGTTTTCTAAAAAACATAAGGAAATGCAATACATGCTTCCATATGAAATCTTTTGGGGCGGATGACATTGTTTCAATGCCAGGATTTTGCCCGACTTTCACAATCCAAGGGCAAGTATACCACAAAATTGGCTCTTTGCTTCCTGCTACCAATATGCAACCAAAATTTTTGCAAGTTTATTTCATGGGCGATAAGGAAGGAGAAGTCAATAGGCGTTCTGAGTACGCACAAGGTGTAGAAAGAAACACGTTAAAAAAAACACAACAAGTTCTACATGATGACAACATTTTAGTGCATGATTTTTAAATGGTTAAAGATAAAGTGACTAGCGATAATTACAAAGTTGTGATCCACCGAGATCGTGTACCACGTGGTGAACACGAAAGACGATTCAATGCCCCGACCACAAATGAAATAGCTGCCGTAAATGTTAGTAATGAACAAACTACGTCTCGGGACACCGTTGTTCAGGCGCACGATGGTATGCTCACTAGAGTTCCAGACACACATAGATTTTATGACGCTCTCGAGTATCCAATAATTTTTTGGAAAGGACAAGAGGGATACAGCTTTGACATTCCTCAGACAAACCCAGTTACCAAACTACCCATACCAAACAAAAAAGTGTCCTGCAAAGACTTTTATGCGAATCATATGATGGTACGTCGCAACAATTTTAATTTATTGCTTCGATGTAGACTTCTCCTTCTTCAGTTTTTGGTTGAAGTGTACGTCAAACTGAAGAGTGAGCGCTTAAGGTTTATTGTCTTGAACCAAACGAAACTGCGAGCAGAAAACTATATTCATTTACAAAACGCGATAAGAAACGATGCGGATTTAGATCCAAACAACTTGGGTCAAATGATGATTATCCCGCCATCATTTGTAAATAGCCCAATATATCTTCATGAATACACGCAGGATGCGTTCACATACGTACGTAACTACGGGAGGCCTGATCTGTTTATTACAATGACATGTAACCCCGCCTGACCAGAAATCACTAAAGAGCTCATGCCAATCCAAAATTCAACGGACAGACATGACTTAACAGCCAGAGTATTTAAAATAAAAGTTCGTAAGTTATTTGCTCTACTTACAAAAGGTAAAACATTTGGTGACATGAAGTGCTTCATGTACTCGATCGAGTGGCAAAAACGAGGTTTGCCTCACGTGTACTTACTGCTTTGGTTAATGGAAAAATTACGTCCTAACCAAATTGACGAAGTCATAAGTGCGGAGATACCAAACCCAGAAACTGATCGAAAGTTCTATGACACTGTGACCAAAAATATAATTCACGGGCCCTGTGGTGCACTAAATCCTTCATCACCATGCATAAAGGAAGGAAAATGTACCAAAAAGTATCCAAGGGCGCTTTTAAAAGATACTCAAACCAACGACAAAGGCTATCCTCTGTACAGGCGTAGAGCACCAGAAGATGGCGGACGTACGACAATTCTAAAAACGCGAGGTGGAATACAGAAAATATTGGTTGACAATAGCTGGGTGGTTCAATACTCTCCTCTTCTCTCTAAAATGTTTAATTCCCATATAAATGTAGAGTTCTGCAATACGGTACAGGCGATAAAATATATTTGCAAATGTATATAAAGGGAGCGACCAAGCTATTTTTACCATCCTACAGCAAGAGAACGTTAATATTAACCCGAGAGATGAGTTGCACACATTTTTAGTAGTAACGAAGCAGCGTGGCGGATCTTGGGTCTGCCTCTGCATGAGAGACACCCAATAGTCACTCATCATGCGGTACATCTGCCCAATGGTGAGCGGATTTACTTCACTAAAAACAATTTTAGAGAGAGAGAGAGTGGCCGCACCACCTAGGACGACACTAACTGCGTTTTTCCTGCTGTGCCAAAATGACGCATTTCCAAAAACATTACTTTATGTTAACGTACCCCACTACTATACATGGAACGCGTAGTTAAAATAATGGAAACGTCGTTTACAAGGAACACCTGTCGACGGCTGGCCAGGTGTGAAGGCAGGAGATGATCTTGGCCGCATTTACACAGTGCATATTAGCAACTTCGAATGTTACTGTTTGCGAATGCTGCTGAATGTAATACGGGGACCCACCAAGCGTGTGAGAAGTTGGGGTTGTTGGAAGATGACAACCACTGGGATTTCACAATAGAAGAGGCCGTGCTGTGTTGCTCTCCACTGCAAATAAAAGAGCTATTTGCCATATTGATGTGTACTTGCGGTTTATCCAATCCTCTTCAACTATGGGACAAGTATAAAACTGCATTATCAGAGAATATCTTGCACAGATTTGAAGGGATGGATCAAGTCAACAATGATCTTTGTTTAAATGAAGCTCTGGGACTTATCGAGGACAAAGTAATAACGATTTCCAGAAAGAAGTTGTCCGACTTCGGTATGCCCACCCCACAGCGTCGAGGAGAGCTGTCGACCGATTTGATCAAAGAGCTAAGCTACGATACCACGATATTAGATGCTCAGGTCAGCGAAACTGTGCCACGCCTGCTACCCGAGCAAAAATACATTTATAACAAAATATTACAACGAGTTGAGAGTGGTGAAGGCAGCATATTTTTTCTTGATGCCCTGGCCGGTACAGGCAAAACGTTTTTGCTTAATTTGCTTCTAGCAAAAATTCACTGGGACCACAATATCGCATTAGCTGTGGTTTCCTCTGGGATCGCTGCAACATTACTGAGCGGTGGACGGACGGCACACTCAGTTTTTAAATAACCTCTTAATCTGGCGAGCGAAGAAACCCCAACGTGCAACATCAGTAAGAGCAGCGCCCGCGGCGCCCTGTTGAAACAATGCAAGCTGATCGTGTGGGACGTGTGCACTACCTGTTATCGAGAGAGGCAATGCAGCAGACGAAATTAACGCATGTCTGAAAGCATCATATCTGTGGACCAAAGTTGAAAAGCTTTATCTCACCACTAACTTGCGAGTCCAGTTATTCAGCGATGTCGAGTCAGGTGCATATGCTCAAAAACTCCTCGAAATTGGTGAAGGCTGTCTAGAAACCGACCAAGAAGGTATGGGTTCTTTTCACACACCAATTTTGTCATGCTATGGATTCGGAAGACCAGATTATTGCTCAAGTTTTTCCGAATCTGCAACAATACTTTTACGACGAAAATATTTTGTGTGAAAGAACCATATTGGCACCAAAAAATGACACAGTTACGAAAATAAATTTAAAAAATTTTGGACGAAATAATTAGCGAAACATCAGTGTACAACTCCATCACTACGAGCTATCCCGTGGAGTTCCTAAACTCTTTGGAGCTATCCGGGGTGCCATCCCATAAGCTGGAATTAGAGGTAGGTATACCCGTTTTGTTAATGCGCAACTTGGACGCTCCAAGATTATGCAATGGTACTCGGTTGCGAGTCACTGAACTAGGAAGGCATATTGTGAAGGCCACAATCTTAACTGGAGAAGCCAAGGGAGACAATGTGCTTATACCACGCATCCCAATTATACCTAATAACTTACCATTTAATTTTAAACGTCTGCAGTTCCCATTAAAAGTTGCATTTTCAATGACTATCAACAAATCACAGGGTCAAACCTTAAAGGTAGCAGGAATACATTTGGGCACGCAATTTTTTTCCGACGGTCAGCTCTACGTAGCTTGCTCACGAGTTTCTAAATCGCAACATCTGCACGTTTACGCTGAATGAAAAAAATCGTTCAACGTAGTTAATAGGAGTATATTGCAGTAAATAGAAGCCTAAAAAATATAATTAATACTCATACAACAGAATAGGCCATCATTTCTAAAGATATATACGCAGACGAAGTCGCGGGTAGCCGCTAGTGGAAAATAAAGTAACAAAGAAATGCCAAGAAATAATCTGCAAAGATGATTTAGTTAGGTGGGCCGGTAGCATGGGCAGTGGACCTGTACTCACAGCTGTAAGCAAGCAACAAGCACCGTGACTCATCCTGGCTGGATCGCTTTCTAATAGAAGTGCAGCACCAGTCCCTGCAATCTGTTATGGTAAGTGGTATTGCAGTGTGAGGGTGTACATACGCAATGAAGTTCACGAATAAGTAAAAACTGGACGCTCTAATTATTCATGGCGAGTGTGGCAGAAATGCCAAGCAACCTGTCCAAATCTATGGTGAAGGTATCCTAATCGGACGCCCATCTCGCGGCAAACGATACGAAGAACTTGCACACGTCTCTTATCCCGAGGTGATTAGAATTCCACAACACGAGTGCGACGAAAGACTGCTACAGACGAGACGCATCAACACGATGTGTGGGCAGGTGTCGATGCTAAACTCCACATGGGTACGCGAGATCTTTCCAGATTCGTAGGAATAACTTAAACAAGTGTGTTACGGATACTGCGCCAAAGTAAATTCCATCCATATCACGTGGCTCTACATCAGGTACTATATGAAGGTGATTTCCAGCGTCGTGTTTAGTTTTGTAGGTTTGTTCTGGTGTCTGTAAGGGGTAATTGCAATTTTCTGAAGTACATACTATTTACCGATGAAGCGACCTTCACAAACCATGGACGCGTAAATTTACGAAATATGCACTACTGGGCGACGCTGAATCCCTAGAAGATATTTGAATTCGTCCTACCCAAACGTGAGCGCACAAAGCCTTAACTATGTCGCTAGTTTATATGTTCATGCACGGAATATAGTCAATTCACAGTTGCTTCTAACTTTTCTGAAGCCCTGCTAAAGTTCTACTTCCGGGGCATTAGTCCGCCTCACGGAAACCAAGCTTAAAGGAGTGCAAAAATTACACCAAAGGGACAACGCAGCCAATTCGCGCGCACTCAGTCTCATAGTATTTGCAACAGAACTATTTATTTTCCAGAATTATCAACACACATATTTTCTCTCTGTTTTCATTCTTGTTAATTAGAATTGAATGTTATAACATATAGTTAAATTATAAATAAATGTCTACTTTCACCTAAAATAAGATACATTAATGTTGACACAACTATACGTATAACGCTTGTGATACATGTTATATTTAAGAAACATCCAAACACGTCGTGCATGGAGTGACTTTTCAAATGTTTGATTCAAAAAGTGCGAAGAAACCACAAATAGACACTACCAAAATTTGCTGAACAAAATTTCACTGTACGCAGGGATGTTAAAATAAAAGCATATTTCGCTGTATGGGATATTGTAACTTTCATTTATGTCATAACCTACTCAGAGGACACGATATTAAAACGTATACCATGTTGATGTGGGAGTGTGCCACACCCAATTATTTAATAGTAAAAAGCATTCAGTGTGCAATTTTCTGCTAGTAAATCGCTTCGCGCGTATTATTACGCATGCAAAATGAAGAGGTATCGCGCTCCGGCGTTGTGACACAGAAGCTGATCACAAGAACTCGGTATGCGAGCAGCCACGTTCGAAACAATTGCCAGCTAAAACGCGAAACTCTGAGCAATTCTCCCCATTCCCAGTTGTTCGGGCACTCTCATTCGTCCTAACCTGGTTACTCTTAATGAATGTAAAATATATGGAAATGTGCCAGCAGCTCTATTGCGCCATAGATTACCATACGGAGATAGGGATAGGCGTATTGTTCGCGATGGAGCGTTGCAGACAAGGCTGAAGAATGTGTTCTATTAAAAGTTTCATTCGCAGTTAAACTTGAAGCAGAATAATTGGTTATTCCTTGGAGAGCAGAGCCTCGCGCCGCCTTCTATCTCAACTCCGGAGCGACGCGATAAGACTTGCAGACAAGATTCTCGTTTCTCGTTCAATCTTGCCGCTTCTCCTTCCTTACCAGCCACCTCTTAACATATAAATAAGTCTCGGTTCTTCGCTGCTTGTCTCTCGAAATTGTTCCTCTGTCTGAGACGCAAGTGTGCTGCCTCGCGTTTATATCCGTTTTGAAACATTTCCGTGTGCAAAGTGGAGCTTCCCTTGTATTTCTAGGGACGCCATGTTATATATATATATATATTTTTTTTTTATTCGTGTTTTGCTTCTTGCTCTCCGGTGTACTTAGATCGATGCACTGAACCAATGTTACCGTCAAAATTAATCGTTATTGAAATTATTCTGAAGCATGTATTATACTCCAAATATATATATTTTGTCATTAAAATTGATAAAATGCTTAACTTATAGAATATATGTATAATAAATTCCGAAATATAGTAAAGCCAATTTATCTTGATACGTTGCTAACGTTTCACAACAAATACGACGAGAGCCACAAAATTACTTAAGACAGTTTCGTCAACCACTTAAAGAATTTAAACAACAAAATATTGAAATTCAGTTTTAACTAAAAGGGAAACGGCAGCCGGGAGCAAACAGAACACACAACTGGAAATAGTATTGGGGACATTTTCTTTTGTCTGTATATTCGTCAGATGGAACAAATATTTTACTAAATGTGTTATTTAAAATATCATCCGCATTGCTAGGTTAGATTAAGTTACACTTCCTGCTTTGCTATGTTTACAAGTTAATTTCATATTCTCGGCTTTCCTTCCGAAAATATGGGAAATTGCTGAAGGATTAAAATTATTTCCGTCGATCAGGTGCAAATCGTTTTATATAGAATTATGACCAATTTTGAGTGTGGTGAACATGATCTGAGCATATTCATAGTGAGCACGTGTGATCTTTTCTGGACGATGTGCTAGAGTGAAAGTTTAAAGTTCTTTGTGCTGGTCAGAAAATCTGGCTATTATCTGATGGCCGTGATCCAGGTTTATTAGATCTTCAACTTTCGAGGCTCAGAAGTTTTAGAATTACCCTCAATCACCATACTTCTGAGCTACAACACTTTGAACATAAAGAGTTTTTTTATTTGCATAATCCTTTGGAAAAATGATCTACCCCGGTCAGTTTTGTACAATATAAGCAAGAACACGATAATAAATACTTAAAGGCTAGGGTGTCGGTATTAATAAACATTTGCAAGAATTTTTACATATTACTTTTTGGTACATAGGCCTATACGTTTCTCGTTGCACATACTGGCGTGTTAAGGTTATGTTTTCTTAACTGTGCTCTGAAAAAAATTGATCAGAAAGTAAACCAATTTAATTCGCAGAGTCGAATACGTCTGTACCCTAACGTTGATCACATTTAAATGCATTACTTAACAAATGTTTACGAAGCATGGCAACATCATAAGGCTTTCTTGCAGAAATGCGCAAAGTGTACGTTATTTGTGACAAGTACATAAAATTATTTGATAAAGAAACAGAAATGTCATGTACTATTATGTAGTATTAAGTATTATTTCTTAATGTTTTATACACATATCATATTTCTACTAACAGTGCGTCGAGTAAGATTACATAACTACCACAGTGAGAAATGGAATAAGCAATGAATTTTATGTATCGATAATTACCGAAACTTGCATTTCCATTAACGTAACACACTCGGGATGAAATACCTACGCTAACAAGTTTGCACTTCCAGAATTTTGAACTATCTAGAGACCTGAAGAATTTGCGGATTCATTTTGGGTCAACCAAGAATCCAAAAAACTGTTTTGTTCAGTTTACTATTACAATTGGTCCACGCGTTATTTAACACCTCCTGAAGAACCCTGAACCAATAAGAAACACGCAACAAAACGCAGGCCCAACCATCGCCTTCCGCTGTGACAGCAGGCTACCAATGAAGATTGTTTATCTGCTTCATTGTACACACGGCTGTGGTGTCTAGCTTACAGATAATTGAACTCGCGAATTTTTCCGGTGTCTACATATAGTGAACATATATACAGGGGATAGAAAAAATTGACGACGTTAGTATTTTAAAATAATTTTTTTTTTTTGCGAATCAGGTCTGCATGTGCAATTCTATAATAATTAAAAACTCGCCTTCCTGCATTCATTGTGCAAAAAAAAAAAGACCACGCAGAAGGTGCCATCGCAGGAGCACATAAGTGGGTTCAAGCATAGGACACGAGAGTATGTGTGCAGGAAACACCAAATATTGTAAGAAACGAAGCCTATATTGCAGAGGACCAACACTTGCAGGATGCACTTAGCATGGAGTCAGACCACCAGCAGCACGGGAACAGGCGGCCATACGGTCGGGCATGGAGGCATACAGACGCCGGATGTTCTTCCTGTGGATGATCCCGCCACACATGGCGCAACCGACTCTCCAAATCCGCCGTCGTTGTCGCTGGCCGAAGTTGCCATCCAGTCTGGTCCCAAACGTTCTCGATGGGTGAGAGGTCTGAGGAGTGTGCTAGCCAAGGAAGCATGTCGACATCACGATGGCAGGCCACATATACCCGTGCCGTGTCAGGCCGCAAATTATCCTGCTTGATAGTAATAGTAATCATTATTATTATAAAACATCTTTATTTTTTGCGGCGAAGTTAAGGTATTATCATCTCCTCTTACACTTAACCACTTTACATAATAAAACATAACACTTACTTTTTAAAAGAAAAAGAAAAAAATTAAACAAATTTCAATGTCTACTAAAAAATTAGAAAGTAGCTTATATGAAACATATAAAAGTATAATGCATGAAATGAAAAAAAACTGAATATTGAACTTACACGATTCCTCTTTTGATGAATGTTTTTATGTGTATACGTATATGCATATCCATACACATCACGCATACACACAACCACATACGCATATGACATATTCACATACATATAATTTACTATATATAAAAACAAACTACAAGATAACATCGATTAGCACAAAATTCTAGAACTGCAATTTAGTTTAAGGATTTCTGATGGAAATAAAATCACAGCAAATAACTATTTAAACACAGAAAAAAAATTAATATGAAAATTATTATGTTTGCTAGATCTAAAATTATGCCAGTTACCTAACAATATACATAAAATAAAAAAGTAATACAACGTCTACTCGCACACGCTCATTCACACACCTACATACATTAACACTATATTTAATTAATTAAATAATAACATAAGCATCGTGGGTTTGTCAAGCTGAACCAGGAAGGAGGTTGCACATGGTCGCAGAATGTCCTGGACGTATCGCCGCACCGTCAGGGTTCCTTCTATGACCAGCAGTGGGGTGCGGGTATCGTAGGAAATGACAGTCCACGCCATGACACCTCTCGTTAGGGCGGTGTGCCGCTCTACAATGAAGCGTGGATCATGGCGCTGGCCAGGACGTCTACAAACTCGTATTCGTAGGTCGTCTCTATTCAAACTGAACTGTGATTCGTCGCTGAACACCACTCATCTCCAATCTGCAAGCTGCCATGCTGCCCGTTCCCGGAAGGTCACTCGTGATCGGCGATGCTCAGGCCGTAATGGTAGACGTCGTAAGGGACGCCGCGACGACAGATCCCGTTCTGCTCGCCGCCTAGATATGGAACTGGTGAACTGTTGGAAAAATTGTCCGTAAAATTACGGAACGTTCCGGTTACAAATTATCCAGACATCTTCCTGAAATTATGGACTCTTCGTTTTTTTCTCAAATGCTCTCTCCGTAAATTTCACATTAATCTCCGTGAATTCACGGAACGTGTCCATATAGTTGCAAGTTTTTTTTAATCTGCTCTTTATAAAAAGTTGTAAAAAAAAATTTATTTCTTAATGTGGGTGTTTTGCTATGATAAATTAAACAAAGTTTAAATATTTTGTCCTGTAGTGGGATTTTAACACGAATCGAAAAATTAACACTCATTAACTGTAACCACTCACCTACCAAACCTTTACACGAAGAACTGTATTTCCTAAATATGGATTTTACACGAAAGTGACCAACGTGCCTTTCTTTAGTTTCAAGTCGTGCTAGAACGCTAGCTATTATTTTTTATTTGCGGTTTGTAAAACAAAGTTCCGAAAAATTGTTTTATTTTCATTGTGTTCGTATTTCACTGTGTATGCAAAAGGTTTTGGCCTGTAGCAAAAATGAATAAAAGAATTGCCAGTTCGTGAGTGGTTTGCCATTCACCTACTAAGAATTGTGATGATGGGATTTAAATCGCTTCAAGTATCATCGACATTTTTCATGTCTTAAAATCGAAGCCATAAGAATACGAAGAGCTTTCGTATTTTATATTTACAGAGCTCATTTCCGTTACTCGTCCTTACGGAGTGGCTTTCCGAAAATCAACTCTACATCTCCGTAAAAGTTTCCGTATATCTACATAAATGTCTAACAGTGTGGACACAGACGTGTCTCCAGCTGCCGTGACGTGTCCCTGGATGGTGCGCAGCGACGCCCGTCGAAAGCTAAGAGCCTGTCGCACGATGAAACGATCCTCCCTGCTGGTGGTCCGCCGGGGTCGACCCGAGCCTTCTCGACGGGTGTGTGTAACCTCCTGTTCCCACTGCGTCCAACGCCGACTCACAGTGCAGGCAGAGCGGTGTGTTCGCGTGGCGAGCAGTGCGCCGAAACGTTCAACCTGCCTCTCGGAGGCCGACGATATGGCCTCTCTCAAACCCATCCCACTAGGCGTTGGCTTGCCGAATGCGCCTTTGGGGCATGCTGCGTGTTCACTGAATTTTACTCTGTAGCTCACACTGCTACTAAGTCTTATTCGGTGACCTGCAGCCACGAATAATAAGAGGGATATTTATGCAANACATGCCAGGCTATGGCGATACTGTGTGTCAACCTTTATTGCACTCCCACGATTCGTTCATAGTGATAAATTTTTTTTGGCAAATAAGTGTACACTGAACACTGTGTCTCGAAATTGAGACACCGCAAACACGAAACCATTAAGAGTGCAAGGAAAGGAAAGGATTTATACTGATCAGCACTGCTTCCCAGTATTTTATATCTGGCAAGTTGCCGGCAGTATTAGTTCTGTAAAAAAAACTGCGTGACGACTTTCCACTTGGGTACATTAATTAACCCCTCTCTGAAATAGAAAATTGGCGTAATCCTAACGTGCCACGCAGGGGATACGTGGTATAGTCTATTCGCGCTTTTTTAATTTTTTTAAAATTATTTTAATAATATCTTTGGAAAATCACCTCCGGTATGATTTATTTGGTTGTTTACTAAATATGCCATGTATCACAGGCGTTTTGTACTTGTGTCAACATACCTTATTTTTGTTTAAATTAAACTTTTAAATTATATTTTATCTACAAAATATATTTAATTTACTATGAATACAAAAAGAACGAAAGTATGTGTGTTGGTAACGCCTAGTAAGAAATAAATCCTATACGGTGCGTTGTCCATTTGGTGTCATTTTCTAGACTCAGTTGAGCTCTATTTGCATGACGCGAAGAAATATCGGGAAGTTGAACTTTAGCAGGGATTCAGAATATTTAGAAGTAACCGTGAATTGATTATAACTGATGTTTAATACTTTGTTCACACAATCATTTATTTTCAACATAAAAGTGCACTCATCAGCTGCCTCTGGCTTCCTGCTTATCCTTGATATCTGTTAACATAACCAAATAATGTAAATGGTTTACTCCTTCAAAATTTTTGACCACAATATAATATTTTAAAACTAAATTAATTTGCATGTTACAGGGCATATCCATGGTCGAGGTAGCTCTCGATGTTTGTATCATTCTTAAGTCTAAACACTTAGTTGTAGACGTTTTGTATATCAGTCGTTCCCTTGGTAACCTCATGGCATAAATGCGTGATGTTAAACTACTATATAGCCTGTTCACGGCAACCTGTGAGATATGTAATTGCCTCTACCTGCGCATATTTTAACGAGCTCAGTGGCTAGCATCCACCCAGTAAAGTTGGTAACGACGGAAGGAAAAAATTTTCTTGTCATAATGTTGAATTAAAATTTTAATGTAAACATTTGTTAGTGCCGAAACAATTTATTGGATTTAATTTTTCTTAATACATATCAGTGTAATAAATAGAGAGATGTTGAAGTATTAACATTTCTAATAAATTCGCAGTTCCACTTGACCGACGCACGAATAAATTGAGCAGGCCTATGGCAGTATTAATTTTACATACGGTGGAATAATACGCAACGTGCATACAAGAAGATCGTAAGCAGGACTTTCAAAAGTGTTCAGTTTACCGTCAACAACTTGCAACTGAAAATTGCATGTCAAAAATATACGTTACGCCGGACAGCTAATAGAGTATGTAAACATGCTGTGTTATCAATAAATTAAAAAGCATCACATCGTCTCATAACTTAAGAGAGTTAAGAGAGGATATGAACCCGTAAGTTTCGCAGTTTAAATTATTTTGGTTTTACTTTAACTAGAAAAAACCTTGTTCACTGTCGGACAAGTAGGTTAATAAATGTAAATCACGACTGAAATTAAAATGTGTCTTGCAGTATCGTTTTATATAAAGTTATTTCGACGTTTACGCTGGCAACGAACACGTCTCAAGTGCAACAAACTTTACATGGCCTTACCATTAATCCATATTCAGTCACTTCACCTTCTTCCTCAATAGTATAATTTACACCTCAAACATGTTTTGCATCATCTGTAAACTGGTAGTTCATGAAAGATATTCACTGGAAGAGTAGGCGCATTACAAAGTGACATCAGAAAGACAGGCGTAGTGTTTTGTACAGCCAATATGTATTTTTCTCCCATGCCTTCTCCTGGGCCATGCGCAACCGAGTAACTCAATAATCCCGGTGGTGCAAAAATGTTTTGAGGTTTGTATATTAAGCAAGTGTCATTAAAGTTAATTACGATTAGCCACTCGTTCGTATTTTCAAAAAATTATACACTATATCGATAACGAATTAGTTTTTACAATTAGGCTAGTAAACCTTAGCCAACTAGGTGCCGTTTTAAATTAAGGAAACCTATAATTTATGTATATTTGGATAGCATATTACAGTGTAGGTACGAAATAAACGTATTATATTTAAAGAGGACAGATCAACATGTCTTTTTTTTTTGTGGAGACGTATACAGGTTGTTTAAAACAATGGGCGCTTCTTACAGGTTATGTTGTAAGTTACATATGACAAAAAGGGCACTAACGAACACATGGCCCATTCAGTTTCTCTTTTATGTAATTGCCTGTCAAAGCTATGGAGCCTTCCTTTGGCGAACAAAATGTACAGGTTGTCCCAAAACTAGTCAAAGCTGTGGAGCCTTACTTGGGCGAACAATGTGTACAGAATTTCCCAAAATTATTATTCTGGTTCCAATATAGCAAAACTGTGTAATCAATTTAGATACAGAAACTATAATTAATTCATATGTACTGATGAACATAAAGATTGCAGACACGTTACAATACGCATTTAGTGTAGGAACTTCTAGTGACACATTACCAATAGAAACTCACATGCCACACTTTCTGCAACATTACGGAGTGACACATTCGATCGCATGAACGATGTGATCATGCACAGTGTTCGTTTATGGCATAGGTGTTGCATAAAACACGTCTTATACCTAAGCCCGAAGGAAAAATATCGAGTGGAGTAATGTCAGGTGATCGCGGAGGCCAAGAGGTAGGACAATCTTTTACAATCCATCGATTGGGACATGCTTCGTCTAAACATTCCCGTACAAGTGTTTCCCAGTGCTGTGGTGCTCCAACTTGTTGAAACATTTTATGGTGCTTTATATCCTGGAACTGCACTAAGGCATAATTCTGAAGCATATCCGCATACACATTACATATGAGAGATTTTCATGAAAGAAAAAAAGGTCTAATGACTGTCGTGCGTTAATTCACCCCATACATTGAACTTAGGACTGTCCCGGATAAGCTCCCTCGCATGATAGTTGACTTTAACGATCACCAAATACGCGAATTATGGTTATTATAAATTGAACTACGAGCCACATTTTGTGACTTTTCTGATAACCTTCAGTTATGTGTCTGGTAGTATGTAGTTACACTGAAAGGAAAATATCGTTGTAGGAAACATAATTCTGTAGCCGTTGCCCTCCAAGACTGCCAAAACAGGGACAACACACTGTGTGACTGTGGCTACCCTACGAAAATGTTTAAGGTACGGCAACGCCAACAGAACATATTATAAAAGGTCAGTGCGTCACAAATCAGTGACGTCATTACTTTCTACAGAATAGAATGATGCGATTACAAACGAGTAGGGTTCTGACTACTGTCCAGTATTTCCTACGATGCTCCTCTACTGCCGCTACAGAACTGATTGTGCACCCAGCAGTAACATATGGCAGTCCTAACAATCTGTTCTGTTGTCGTAAGAGAGCAGTATGGTGGCCCCAGAAGAAGTTTATGGTAATATGCTCTGTTGACTTTACTGAGCGGAATGATAGTATTAGCAATCATGTGTCGTATATTGTAATTCCCTCCTCTGCCCATTGAATAAGCTGCTGTTTGTACTTAATTTTTTAGAACTTGAAAAATTCCTCGTGAAACCAGGCAGCCTAGAACTACCGGATCTTGTGTTGATAGAAAGACGCCTTAGATCACTCAACTATTGGAACAATTATGAGATTAGTGTTTTTTAATGTATTTGTCTTACTTTGTTTAATTTTATTTAAATAATGACATGTAACGTGTCTGCAGACAAATCTTACGAAACGAATTCACATATGAGTTAGCTTATTTATTTAATAAAATAATATGTCCTTTATTTTATATATATATTTGTAACATGTAACATTGGGTGTCATCTGACTAAAAATAACTTTTACGTGTAACGTTTGATTAAAAACGGATTTCCTTTCACATCAGATAACTTGTAGTACCTATAAAAATATGGCGTTAGTGTAATTTGTTTCTATGTCCTGTTTGTGTAAGTGGTATACAACTTTTAAAAACCAATAGCATATTCCAGCACCCTTATTGCTATTATTACATTTAACGCCCACCTTGATGGTGTCTGTAAACTGTTTAAAAGGTACACAGTACCCTCACAGGTTGTAAATAGCCTCCACTAAATAAATATTACTTCACAAGAGCAACGTTTTCCTATTCGTCTTTTGTATTGTAAATTCTACTAGTTTTACAGTATTGAGAAGAATTAGAGGGTGTCTTTAACAATCCGCGACACTGTTGTAATTACCATTCTTGTTTGCTAACTTTACAATACTGGCGCTGTAATCTTAAGTGAATCGGAGGGTACCTCTAACAGTCCACGACACTGTTGTAGCTACCAAACAGTTTCTGCAAACTTAAACATAAGTGATTTCTACAGAACATTCTGTCGCAGTTACGAAACAGCACCGTTGGGTTTACAATATCTTGTTCTAATACCGTAACAATACTGTAAGATTGTGTTCACAACTAAATATCTGTATTGCTCCTACTACAGAAAAAACTGTTCCTGCTACAGAAAAGATGGTTCCCACAACTAACAATATTTTGATTGTTCTGCTAACAATATCGATTGTAAAGTATAACAGAACATTCTTCTGTTGGTACTAAAGTTTAGATTTCGCTACCATAAAATGCCATTACAGAACTGTTCTGTTAAATTCTCTTTGCTGTTTTATTTCAGTGTGCCTTTTAAAAAAATGTATATTTTTATGTGTGGTTTATAACTCTTGTTATGCCTGCTTGTTGATTTTTGTAATTGCTATCAATTTTAAGACTTTCTTACATTTGTAACCATAAGTACTTTTCTAGAATGTTCTGAAATTTCTAGAAAGTTGTATGTCAGACGTTAAGTTGGCATCCAGCGTTGCTCAGCATCCGTGGGCCAGGTTGTGATCCTTATGTTACTTGTTTTGGATTCGGACTCGAGCCAGCAGCTAGAGAGGCCTGCAGGTTACTGTGGTGAAGAGGGTGCCGTATCGTCGTTTCTCGGACAACACCAATTTAACTACATTCAGGTTAACTGTGGCCGCGTTTACAGTATGTTCCGTCAGCGATGACAACTGCTGATTTGCCTGGGTTTTCGGACTCGAGCTAAATGTGAAAGAAGATATTGCGTAACCGCGGCAACTAGGCTGAAGTTTCATATGGTTGTATAGAACGCTAATTTTAACAGCACTTAAGGCAGCTGTAGCTTCTTTCTCGGCGAGTTTCGTTGTTGGTGACTCGTACGACAGAAATAGCTGTTGCTGAAGCTTTGGCAATGCACAAGTTATATATCGGCTGTTTTTTCAGGTACCGTGCTAACGCTTCTTGGCTTGGTAAATAATTTTTTTGATCCTCTTTTTCTTGATAATTATCAAGAGTCTCTGATACTCAATTACATCCTTGAAGTTCATGTTCAGAAAAGACGAATTTGGTAATATCTGTTCAGTTTCATTCTGAGTTTCGTTAGCCACAGATAACTCATACGATGTTAGCTTATGATTATAGAATTTTATTTAATTTTTCGACTTTAAATTTATTAAGACTTTGCCCACATCCGGATATACGTGCACAAACATTATGCCCTCCAGCACCCTCTAAATACACTTAATCTATTAAATCTAAGAAGATTATTATGACAATGTAAAACTTATTTGGTTTCTGAAAGAAACATTATCCCCAGCACAATTTTACTGATCACACCATTCCTAAACTAGAACTTCCGTGTACATTAAAACTTAACCATATTAAAATGAAGAGCTAAGTTCATTTTGACATAGAACGTGACCCGTTCGACACAAATAATGCAAATCCCTTTCTACCACTGAAAATCTATTTTTCTTTGCTCAAGACTGCTACCGAGTTTGTTTCGGCCATTTATATGAGGCGCTTTAGTATGTTAGACCCATTTATGGTCAGAAATAACCAATTTGTTATGTGCATTCAAGAACCTTTCGATAAGTTAAATAATCCGCAGAGGGAAGGCAATTTAACAGTTGCAAGTATACATTTATTTAACTCGCACGGTTCAGTAGCGGGTAGGCATAAATATAAAAAAATAACACTTAGAATTTGTAAAATACGGAAGATTGTTTAATTAACATACATTGTAGTTACACTGTAAAAAATATTTTGTGACTGCCACAATGGGTTTTGTTGGTATTCACGCTGCCAAACATTTTTGTTTGTAACTCAAAATGTTTTGTAACCACCAAAAAAATTACGTTTTATAAGTGGTCATAAAAATTTGGTGATGACTTTTTTGAGTATAATAGTAAATGTTTTGAAATACTGAGCATTACATAATAAAATGATTGGGGCCCTTTTGTAACTCTTGTCTATCATGCTTATTAAATAAGATATTTGTTACTCTGCTGAAATCAGTATATGATAATGTGGTAGGAATTACAAAATATTAATTCGGGAAACAAAATTATTTACGTTCGATGTAGTGAATTTTTTTTTTAAATAAGTTTTTTCCTGAAAGTAAATAAATACATCTCCTACTTTCCGGCAGCTCCAAATAATTTGTTTGTTATGTTCTATACCGTCAAAGATTATTGTCTCATGGCCCTTACAACAGAATATCATTTACTTACAAATTACTGCTCTTGATTTATGGGAAGTAAAAGTTTTGACATTTACTTTTCATGTTTTTAAAATATTTAATGTTATACTTTTTTTACACTGTTGTATATATTATTTAATCTCCATAAAAATCTACAGGAACATAACTCTAGCTGCTTGAAAATATCAGGTCAGGGCAACTGAAACTGATTTGTAAGAAAATGTAAAGTTACTATATCGAAGTTTTTTTCTTTCATCTGATATAAATTTTAGCTTACTGTGTACTACTGGGAATAAAATTCTCTATAAATAGTTATGTGTATTTGAATAGCATTAAAAAAGAAGAAGTAAAAGCGTGGAACTTATAATGACATGCGTGGCCCTGAATCAAATCACAAAGTTATTCAGTAGCTTCAGGTAGGCGATAAAATTGCCCTCCTTAGCTGGGTCGACTCGCTACCAACAGATAACACTTGCCTCGGTCTTAAATGCTGTCTCCGTAGACCGTGCTTCGCTAAAGAGAGAGGCAGTAGCTTCCTCCGAATATCACACACACAGAGCCACTCGCATCTACATAGAGTAAACACATAAAACCACCACGTGCTGAGCATTCATTCCACAGTGTAGCAGAGGTGCGTTGCACTGTCTTCCTGCAACAATCACACAACTACTATCAAGCCTATTCATTTTAGAAATTGCTCGGTTTTCCAAGAACCGTACAGCGTGCGTGGCAATGAATATTTGTCTTTTTTATCTACTGACTCATTATGCTATTCACACAGCAATTGAAATAAATTCTAAGCACATAGTTTAATTACGTACATTTGAAATCAGGTATTTGAAATAAAACTTTTTAAATAAAGTATAACCACATAGTTTAATTACGTACATTAGGCAATCTAAAACCAGAAACTGCGTGTCTAGCAAGTTTTTGAGATGGATTACTTAAAATCGGAATGTGCTTCGCTTCAAAAGTGCTAGGGTAAAAGTAATTTTTGGGTAGTTTACAAGCAGCCACTTAAAAAATTTCAACACGGCATTTAGGCACGGCACACGTAAGCAGTAATCGATTCTAGTGTATATTGAGTTTTTGACTACGGTATACTTACGTAACTAATAAAGGAATTTATTTGCCACATTCTCTACAAGAAATAAAATAAACACTTAGAGGCAAGTATTTTTGCTACTCAGTAAAATTACGGAGAAACCAAAGTAGCATATACTTAGTCTTGAAACAGTACGGATCAAATAACTCGCAATTAAAATAATGTTTATTTATTCAATAAGCGTATTGAAAAATATTATTCTGTTGAGAATCTGATAAGGATTAATAAATGGTGTGTACAGGTTTTTAATGACGAAAGAAAGAGAGAAAGCAAGTGCTTGCTCTAGAAGTAACGTAACTAACAGTCATTACAAGCAAGCATCGTAAAATCTTTTGAAAATGAGTCGTTATAAAATGTTTTTATTTATTTCCCTCCAGATGTACTAGAAGCTCATGTCGGAAACGTACATGTAAGCTGAGTTAAAAGAGATTAAGGTCGGACACCGAACTGTAACTTATAAAATAGGGTTCACATTTTTTTTAAATTCATTACATTTAAATATTTAATGAAATAATTTCTTCCAGTTTCTACACTTGTTTTATAAATTAGTGGTTTTTCTTTTTTATCTCGAGTTAATAGTCATTTTCTAAAGTTTTAATTAACTTTTATCAAATGTATTTCTGATACCTCATTCTAGGGCCAACAGGGGCCAAAGCTTATTTCATGAAGTCCAACTTGAGTGTCGTCAGACGAGGAAGGTCATCTGCGGTCAAAGACACAGCACATAATCTCAGGAGCCAGAATATATCGCCCAAAATTATATTTTATTCTAGTGACACTCGTTTTAAGAACCACTTAACAGAAACCTTAAGAAAAAACACGGGAAAAAACTTCGTACTTAGTAAATGGTTTTCGTTATCCTGAAATAAGCGTAAAGAAAAGTATTACGCCAGTTATATACAGGATAGTGTGAGATGTGAAATTCTCAGTATGAACTCTCGAGTTCATAAAGCTTTTAAACGATCTTGTATGCGGATTTATGACTGTGCATACTCATATATAAGCGCAGCAAAGATTTTTGCAATATCCAATGGAGAAGCACGGTGAACGGACGTGAGTTCAAAACAGAAAGAAAGAAATAAATAATTTTACTTGAATTAAAAAAAAATACTATAGTTCCTCTGGGGGGCGGGAGAACGTCTAGCGATATGCTTAAGATTAGACACACAGGGATACAATATATCAAAATAAATGAAAGATAAAATTTAATTGTCAGTCTGTAGCCACGACAGAGACTACGGATCATCACGATACACGATAAGAAAAAAATTAAGTGGTGCTGACGCACTGCAGTAAGTGTGCATGGGATGGCTTATGGATGGAAGCGTCCAACCAATATTTGAGAGGCAGGCAGCAAAGAGGTCAGACGCTCCACTCAGAGACTGCACCATCGAGGAACAACGAGACGTAGTGAGCTTTCTGTGGGAAGAGGGAGTCACATCTGCGGGAGTTTATTTTCGTATGGTGATGGAGTATGGAGCAAGCACTATAAATCAACGGAAGGTGTACATGAGCGGGTAAAACACTTCGAAACAGGAACATCCAGTGTGACTGGCGAAAGCCGATCCGGTCGCCCATCGACGTCGCGGACGGAAGATTACATCCAGAGGGATCTGGCGCCGTCCGATTGTCACGTCTTCAAGCTCATCGAAGGAGAAGCTGCTAGGTCTCGGATTTAGCTCGGAAGCTGAGGTCCGGCAAGCGGCGCAGACCTGGCTTCGGGAGATACCGCAACGCTTATTTCTGGCAAAAGTGTAGAAGCTCGTCGACCGGTATCACAAGTGCGATATACACCCTTGTACATACGCCTCGTAGCTCCATACTCAACCTTGAACAGAAAATCCGTTGTTTGATATCCGAAATCTATCACGGCCATGGAGCTGGATGCTTGTGATGGTCTGCATAATTGTACATTTATGCCATACAAAATGTTGCAGAATTTCGCCGATTTACTAATGACGGTACCTCGTAGTTATAACATTAACACCGTACTGAAAAAAAATTATATATACATTTATTTATTGGTGGCCCAAAAGCGTTTTATTGGTATTCACCCGGCCAATGTTTTTTTTTGTGAACAGAAAAAAATTGTAGTCACCACAAAGTAAAGGTTTAGTGTCCACAATTAAAAATGTTATTTTCGCCACACAAAAAATTGGCTCGGTTAATACAAACAAAACATCTCGTGGCCGACACAACATATTTTATTTAGTGCGAATTTCTGAAATTACCGTCTCTCTTATATTAATGAATCTAACTAAACTTCAGAAAACCATAAAACCAACCAGCGATGAAAAGTAAAACACTTTTCATTGGCAACATGTAGAAAACTTCGGCCAATATTATACATGGTTCTGTATGATTTTCTGTGTAAATGCATACCGCTTGCAGTTACTGAAATTGGCAGTAGATTGATGCTAATAGAACAACAAGTCCATTAAGACGAAATGCGGTAATTTCATGCCCAATTAACAAACGCCGATTTTTTTAACTCGCTGTGTAATATGCAGGTCCCTTGCCTTCTACTCTTAATTTACAGCCAATTTTGAAGTGAGTATTTAGTATTCTCTGCCAAACTGTTACAGCATAAACAAATTATTAGACAAATAGACAGTTATTTTTCGTAGTAATGCAATACATTAAAATAATGACTTGTTTGTACCCCTTTATTGTGTGCATGCAGTAGATGACTGAATAGTATGAGATACTCTTTAAAAATATTCCTGGCACATTAGGAATTTAAAACTAATATAAAGGCATAACACGGTCAAATCATGATTAATTTTCATTAAAGTACCTTTTATCCGACCATGCGTTTTATCTCACGGCAATTTCCGACCTACTGTACTAGCTTACTCGGAAGAATCACGAGGGCATCAAGGAGCCAAAGTGTATTAGGGTTAAAACAAGTATCTTTACTGACGGTGACGTTTGCAGCATTTCTTATAGTGCACATGCATCTCAATATTAATAATTTACCGTTATTTAGGAACGTTGTTTTGCACTTTTCGTTATGGTTATGTAGGTATTCATTGCCACGACCATCAAACAAATAAATATCCTACGATAATATAATCCTCGAAGATTGTTTAAGGTTGGTGATATTTAGAGGTTTTTTGGATAAAAAATACCCAAGGAAGCGTTTTGGATATGACTCATACAGAAATAAAAAAATGTTGACAGCAATAATTTTCATTCCTCCATAACAGAAGATGTTCTCACATTTTGAATCGAACCTTTGAAATAGCACCCCATGTATGACGTGTTTGGCTGCTTCCTAAACATGTCATCCATCACAATCGTCTTATAATTCTGTTAACATAAAATTACTTAATTTAAATGAAATTGAATATTTTATCTATATATTATCTACAAATTATAATATTTAATTTGTAACTAATGGGAATAAAGAGAGAAAATAGTTGTCTTGGTAATGCCTAGTAAGAAATAGTTCTTATGCAAAATATAATTACATTGAGCACGCACGAAAACAGTGCATTGGCCGTCTGGTGAAATTTTCTAAGATTTGTTTGCGTAGGCGGAGGAAAAGCCTTAAAATATAACTTTAGTAGGGCTTCAGAAGAGTTGGAAGTATTTGGGAATGGACTATACAAGCCGAACCCAGGTTTTCGTTAATGACGTTAACAATAATGAAGACAGTGCCGCAAAATTATCAACATATGTACTTTTCTGTGTGTAAAATCTGATGACAACATACGAAGTGCTGGAAGTGGCCACCACATGAGCTCAAGCAAGACTGAACTCGACACTCCATATTTCTGAATGTGGCTGCCAGTAGGTCTACGTCCAGCGTCCCTGACCAAATTACTGTGGTGATGTTTGCCCTTCAGTCATCTATGGTTCTTGGTCTGTTAGCATAATATTCCCTTTGGAAATCCCCATAAATGGTAATCGGGCGGCGTCAGATCTGGCGTCCATGGGGGCCAAAGTCCCTTCGAAATGATACGGTCATCAAAAAAGCATGGAATTTCAGCTATGTTAAGATAGGATGCATGGGCTGTCACACGATCTTGTTGGGAGTAGCCAGTGGTTAGTTTCTCGTCTTCTAATTGGTTAACAAATTTGTTGAAGATGTCCATGCACACATCATTCGTGATGATTGCTTCGAAGAAAATTGGACCAATTATGCACCGGCGGGAAATTTCTGAAAGCAGAGGTTCCGATGCACTGCATTGAAATTTTCACTGACCCATGGGAGTTTTGGGAATTTACGTAACATAAAAGGTGAATTCAAGCTTCGTTAAAAAAAATTAATGATCCAGTATACTTGGATTTCTGTAGATGAATATCTGCAACCAGCGACACGTTTCACTTAGAAAGGCTCGTTGATTTCGTTTTTTTCTAATCTACCTTAAAGATAAGAGGAGAATCGGAGGTCGTGGATAGGGATGGGACCTAATTGCGTCTCAAGGCTGAGCCCCATATTCCTAGGCATGCGCGGAAGTTTCTAACTACAAAGTCACATGCTCGAGGCTTTACTGAGATTGGGCAAACAAGGTCGCAATCAGGTCCATGGTTACCTTCCACGCTAACCTAAACTGATCTACAAAGGATGGGAGAAAAACTCGCACAGACATCATAAAAACCCCTCGACAGAAAATAATCGCAAAATTGTATGCAATTTATTAAGTAGAAAAATATTATATTAAAACACGGGGAACTGGTGTTTGAAACACTAGAAGAGAAAGACTGGTCGAGAGGGCTGTCTTTCTTTCGTTGACCACACTGGATTTTGCTGTGTAACCAAGGGATGGGAGCTACCAGCCCCTTGGTGTAGGGGGGGATGCGTAATTGGGCACCCCCTTCCCCCTCGTGGCAACCGTCGACACCTGCAACAGAAAAAAGGAGTGAGGAAGGAGGAAGTACTGGAGACTCCCTAGGTGGACAACCTTCCATGGGCGCAGGTGTATAGCTGTGCACCAGAGAGCACTTTCGTAGAACCAGGTCGTGGTATCTGCAGTAGGCCATACATAGTGCGCCCCCCCCCCCCANAACGCGACTGCATAGTGTTGCGCGAGATAGAGAGTCGTGTTCACCTTGAAGTGTTTTCTTCATCTTCGATGTAGCGTGTCTTGAGGGCTTGAGGAAATGTCCCAGTCTCTTAATGTGTTGTGCAATGTGACATCACAGACGCCCTCCAGCGAGCCAGGGGCTGTCCAGTGTATGTACACGGCTTTTGACTGTGGACACACAGAGCTTCACAAAATGTGGTTTGAAGAGGCAGGGGGGTGTATATGAAATATGTTGTGTACTGGGATGTACTGGGTTACGGTGATGAGGGCCAAGTGTGTGTGTGTGTGTGTAAGTGTGCGTAGGCGTCACAGATTTCGTTGTAGTGTTGTGTGACGCCACATTACTATGGCTACCTGTGCGCCAATAGCGATTAAGGCCGATTGTAGCTTTGGATTTGATCAGGGTCGTAATCGCCAAGGGCACTAATTAAAGTGTTGGTTGATTGGAGGGCGGTGGCATAGAAATTCTCTGCCATATCCTGAATTACTTTATAAAACTTTGGCTGTTTAAACTCTGCAAGTAATACGCGGGGAGGTATATACATTGGCACATAGGCGTCTATTTGGTGGCATATTTTTTGCACTCGCTGTAGCTGCTCTATGTATGTCGTGGCGCAGTATGATCAGGTTGGCTTGTAAAGGATGGAGCGGATAAGGGCTTGAGTTCGTGAACGATGAATATAAAGTATGTATGAAGCTTGTTTTTTTTTTTTTTTTTTTTTTTTTTTTTTTTGCTGCACAATTAAAAGTGATTTTTGACATTCCGGTTTCGTGAGAAAGTCGCTGCATTGACTTCTCTGGAGAGTCCAGTAGTCGGAGTTTTACATCCTCGAGAAATACCAGAGATCTCCTAGACGAACCCCTTAGTTAGTGTCCAATAAAGTCCCCCTTGGTTTCGGGTTTCTTCACCAGGGCCCAAATGGTTTACTTACTCGGTGCATGTCTGCCTTCAAACATTTCCGGAACATCTGTTGACATGCCTTAATCGAGGATGTTTCCCGGTATCTCCGAACAAGGAAGACACGCTGCTCCACACTGTAGCGAGAAATTTCTTCCCTATTTCATTAATTACACTTGCACTGTCATCACGCGCAATTAAACACCCATTTCCAGAAAAGAGGGACTATCTGCCTACTGATATCCGCACCACAGCGAACAGACAGGCAACACTCTGGAGGCCACGAGGCAAGAAACTGCGGCCTGACACACCACGCCACACTCCAAAACGGAATGGCACAGTCCCGCATGCATTTCACGATCCTTTTTCGTTGCATCCTCCAATGTGGAGCGTCGAGTTCAGTGTGGTTTGGACGTGAATGTCATCATATTACACACAAAGAAAGTAGGTTGTTGAAAATGTCTTTACAATATCTTCAATATTGTTAAAGTTACTAACGAAAACCTGGGTTCGACTTGGAGTGGGAGATTCTGTATTATCGGATATGGGAAGGTTTTGCAGTGCGTGAAATCACGAAGCACAAAATAATGAAGAGCGTACTTTGAACTACTTAATGTATTTTGATAGGGGTTAGATTTATTGACAATATATTTGAATGCTGGTTAACTGTTAGGTACAGCAAAGTCGATACAGCCTTTAGTGTTCGATTTAAAAATTGCCAAATATATATTATTAAATACGCTAAAATAATTATCTTAAAAATAAAATGCATAATATTATCTACATATTTATAATATTAAAATTTATGTATTGTGAAAAAAAACTAATTACTATTTTATACAAAATTTTTTACAGGAGTTTTCAAGATAATATTTTTTGATCAAAATTACGAAGCGGGTTTTTGTTTTATTTCTGATATATAAATGTGTGTGTGTATATAAAGCTGTTATACATAATACAGTTTTGTATTATTGAAATCAATTTTTTTTATATGTTCTGATTTTGGGTTTCCTAGAAAAATAGTCAGCAATGTTAATTGGAAAATTATACATTGTATGAACTATAGTAGTGCGTGACGGTTTTCCTAACGATAATACGTAATCAACAAAACAAACCCCAATGGAAATGTACCAAGTAGTTTAAATTCCGCTCTTGATTTTAAATCTAAGAAATTTACGCACATCGAGACGTAGCCATAACTCGTACAGGCTCCAGCCGGTTTTCGCGGTACTTTGTTTCAAGTCGCTATCTACCAAGGTGATTAAAATATTGTACCAGTGAAAGTTAACCGCAGCCATATGAACAACGCTGCCTCAGTAAAGTGTGACACTTTCCACGAGTTCTCTAAAACAGGGAACAACGGTTTCTCCTTTGTTCGTGCCCAAGTGGCCTGTAATGAAAGCCAGGCGCGCGCACCTTTCAACGTGTCGCCTAGGGTCAGTGTTGATGAGATGAGGCCGGCACTAATTGGCAGACGCAATCTTATCCTACAGGAGATGCGTGTTGTTCCTGGCCAGCCTGACAAATGAATGCGATTAATGAGATTGAGCGCAGAAGCCGCATAATGAAGACCAGGGAGGAAATACGAGTACACATGCACAAGAGGGAGTGCTCGCTACATTACTCACGTGGATGGGGCTCAAACTGTGGACCCCAGAGTTAGGTGGGCTACGTCTCACCGCTAAGATAATATAAAGTTCTAGCATTTACTCAGAAACTATTAAGAAGCGATAAAATTTATTAATTTTGATAAATTTAAAATGGGAGTTTTTCCCTTTCAAGAACGTCTCGACAAGTTAAATTTCATTTAAAGAGTGCATTCTCCTAATCTACAAAATAAAGCATATAAAGCACATGTTGATACACTACTAACGTTGGTGTTTAGAGTTTCTCAGTTACGATTCTAAGGTCATGTTAGTATCATAGGTCCTGGGTACAAAAATCAGAAATGCATAAGTCAATAACCGTTTTATTTCCGTAGCTTTGATGTTATTATAATAAACATTTTCTCAGGGTGGCATGTATAAAATTAATTAACAACCAGTATTTCATGTATAAAGGCAAATTTATGGAAATAAAACGATTTTTTAAATATTATTTATATTAAGTTTACTCTGAAGGAAGTATTCATTTTTCTAGTACGTTCACTTTTTTTTTTCTTTTTTCTTTTTTTTTTTTACAAAAATTCAGATGATTTAGTTTATGCAAATATAAATTTTTATGTCACTTTCAATAAAGACGTATATTTACAATGTCTTCAGATAGTTCTCTGTGCAATTTCTTGATTAGTATTTTATACTGTTTAGAGAAAAAATAATAAAGTTTAAGTAGATCCAACTGTGTAACATAAAGTTATTTAAATGGTACTAGACATGCTACCAAAATTGTCTAAAAATGACGTTTTTTGTTGCATATAAAATAAGAATGTGTATATTTGTTATCAGTGCAAAATGTTCAACTGGAATTTGCTTATCTAAAGTTTCCATTAAACAATTATAAAGACTTTATATTTAATCACGTTTAAGCATGTTTCCTTTATGAATGATTCAGAAAGCACATTTTATAAAAAAAACCTTCAGTAAACAGTACTATCATAATCATTACTCTTGTATGTAGTATACAATTATATTAATAATCTTTATAAATATTTAAATAAGTGATTCTACGCCCATACTTTTCAGACAAGAATGTTATTCATTTTTATAACTGAAATAAACATACATAAAATCAGTTACGAAAATGTTTTTATCATCACTACAAATATTCTCACACATACAACAGCAGTCTATTTTTATATTTGCCTTACTTGACGAAGGTTGTCTTTTAAAATATGTGCTTTTTCCAAAGTTTAAATACATTAAAGTTTTAATTGAAACAAGACTCTTATGAATTGATTTTTAAAATGAATAAGTAATGTTTAACAACATACTTTACAGTGTTATAAAAAATGTGCATTCTTCTTTCATATCCTATATAAATACACTAATTCGCAAGAAAACTTATTACCCTGAAGGTGCCATCGCAGCGGCACGTAAGTGAGTACAGTAACAAGACATCGTAGTAGATATACAGAAAACATCACAATATTGTATCACACCAAGCATGTAATGCAGAGGAGCAACACTTGCAAGATTCACATAGAACAGTGTTGGGCCAACCGTAGCAAGGAGACAGGCGGCAATGCGGTAAGGAATGGAGGCATACAGACTTGGAATGTTCTCATGAGGAAGATCCTGCCACAGCTGGCGCAACTGACCCTCCTGACCAGCGCCATTTGACCATGGTGATCATTATTTTTGCAAATGAGTGTAGTTCTCCTATGACAATTTGGATAAGTGTGTGTACTACCTTGTAATTAGTTCTGCATGTAGTAACGTATCATTTAAAAAGCGCTTGTCGCTGATGCAAGATGCGCAGAAAAGCGGTACATGCTAGCTCCTCACACGGCAGCAATATTCTTGTAGGTTGTTGACGGATAACTTAGCACTTCTGATAGGTCTGCCTAAATTAGCATTGCATTGCTACTCTCACTTTATTCATGCACCAATCAAGTTGCATCTGTGAAACTATTAAGTATGTAAATACGTAAACAGTATTTCAATTTTTACTCCAATCTGCGTAAAAAAAAAAAGAATTAATTTTTTAATAGATTCAGTGGCCACAGATGTGAAAGAAACGCAATGAATATGACGTTAAGAAACGGGGCTACTTTTTCGTATTTTGCTGGAAAATTAACTGTGACGTCCGTCGATGTGTCCGTTAAAGTGCGTGCTCTTAAGCCCCTGCCACACTGTCAAATTTTTCCGTCGAACTGCAGCCAATAAGTTAGGTCAAAAAAATTGTCAGTTATGACGTCATAGTAACGTCATAAACAACGCCATATTTGACTGATAAAGTTGATGGCTTCAGTTTCCATAAAACATTTTAATATTGGACCGGTTCTAAAATTTCTTCGATATTTGACGGTCTCAGCCAATAAGAATAGTACACAAAATAAATTTACGTCAGGAAACTCTAAAATAACGAACAATTGCTAGAAACGAAGTAGGTTATGAAGATAATTAATTTATGTAAAAGCTGTCTGGGCATGTATGCTGTTTAAAGTGAATATTGCACATACTATTACCAGCTCAGAGGCATTAAATTGAATTGTGCAGGAAACATCTCTGATAAATAAAATTTGAATTTAGTAAAGAAGCGAAAATAAATTACAAAATTCCTTACTGTACTTCCTGTAATGGACTGCATGGAAAAACAAAAGCGATATCTCACTTATCTCAGTACGAAAATAATTTTCAAATTATAATTCAAATTATAGTCTCCATGTAAAAAAATTTTACAGTGTCACACATTTTCAAAGACATACAAAATGATTTGATAAAATTTTTTGGAAGGAAAAAATGCACGGCCGTATTTCGTGTTGAAAGTTTATGGTCAAATATAGTTGAAGGCGAAAATTTGAGAGTGTGGCAGGAGCTTTAGAGGCAGTGGTTGTTCCCACAGTAATCGGTTAACCGTGAACCTTTCATAATCGGAAATGTGTCTCTGGGAAGCTGGCCGCAGGATACTCAGGGGGTTCGCCATGGAACAGATGGCCGTCTCTCAACTTCTCAGCGCCGCTTTGTGATCGCCTCGCAAGCCGTGCTCGCTTGATGGCGCGCATCAGCGTGCAAAGAGCTCCGCCGGCTCGCGGCACTCCAAACGCGTCTTTAAACTCTTAATCGGTGGCATCCCATCTGACTGGCGCGTTCATTACCGCCACTTCTCTCCCAGAAATCCAAATATTCTTCCTATCTGCTCCACCGCCGGCTCTTGATTGCCTCATTTCCTCGCGCCTTCCTCTCCTTTACCCGTCATTTGCTCCAATTTTATGGTGCATGGCTATACGCCTCCTTCGCGGTAATCACATTTTATTCCAATGAGAAATCTTACCTTCTGATGCCGAGAAATTATACAAGTGTCTTTTGGATTCACGCATCAATAAAGATGTCATACAAGTTTAATGAGGAACATTTTTTCGGTAGCAGGGGCCGCGGTGGATGAGCTGTTTTTTTTTTTTGGTGGCCAGCCAAAAACCAGCCACGCAGTCTTTTTATCTTCACCCCCGCGTCTATGCCCTTTCTGGATAATGCAAGAATATAAGTATTTCTTTTAGCTTATCAATATTTTTATCTATCTTATAACATTCCTTCCTTTGGCTCTCTCGGGCCACGTAACTTCAACCTTTTTTTTATTACTTTACATACCATCATCCTTTGATTAATCATTGTTATATATGATTACAAACTATATTTTATTTTACTGCCAAGCTGCTCGGAGGGTGAGTGTGGTAAGACTGCTCACCTCCCACCAAGGTGAACCGTGTTCATTCCCCGGCCGGGTCACTCCGGATTGTAGCAGTTGAAAATAGTGCCGGACGATGCCATTGGTCGGCGGGTTTTCTCGGCGATATCACGCTTCCGCCGCCATTGCATTCCGGCGCTGCTCCATACCCACCTCAGTTCGCCCTCGTAGTTTCTCAAGACCTCGTTAAAAGCCGCCCAAATCTCTCAAGCCAGAAATTTTTTTGTGTCGCCTAAGCAGCTCAGTTTTCTATCTGCGCGACATTTCGTCGACGGAATATTGGGCTCGTCGACGTGCCTGTTGAGCCGCTCCCCTGACCTCCATTGCGAAGTGCGCACACGGACGCACAACAGCGAAGGCTCCTTTATTGTTAAGAGAGCAGAACGCGATAGGGCACGGTCGCCGGGGGACACCTAAGCCGGTGCTGTGTCGGCGGCGATAATGGCATCGCATGCATGCAGATAGCGGCGCACACGTCGGGCGACCCAGGGCGCGGCCAGGCTTATTAGTTAGCGCCGCAGTCCGCGGAATGGATCTCCTAAGAGTTGTCCCGGGCTTCGTGATTGCGAGCGGGATCCCTCTCAAGGCAGATAACGCCGATGCGGCGCTGAAGAAACCCCGGCAATACCTTGCAGAATATCAGCAGCCGGAGGGGCGGCCGCCAGCCCATTCGCCCGTCCCGGCCGCACCCCCTCCCCCTGGCCTCTCACACTTCCAAACGTTACCCAACTAAAACAAACCCATTTGTTTTATTTTACGGCACTTCTTACGGCGCCCATAACTACAAGTCGCGGTGTAATAGTCCAAACATTCGTGCAAAATCTGAACTTTGAACATTAAATCCAGGGAAGTGCTCGGATTCAGGAAGGGGTTTCCCTGCAACAGCAGACTATGTCGCATCCCTACTACGAAGGAGGCAGTGGCTCTAAGAAAAGAAGCTCGTGTGTTTCCGTAATACATTGTGAGTTCCTTAACAAATAAATAGGACATTTTTAATGACACACAACAAAGTAAATTACAATAATGTTATATTTTATGTATAATATTAAATATGTATATTTTGTATATTTACGATTAACGCATACACTGTTTCCTATCGCAGACGGTTTCACAACATATTATGATATGGAAACTTTGATTTATAGTCTCGTGTAACATACTAGCAATTATTTGTTTTATGTAAAATTAGTTCAAATGCCATATATAATGTTACGCTTGGCGTGTATCAAGCGGCAGTGTTTAAATCTACAGAAACGTACAAAATATTACTAGCATTATTATGTATTTATAAAATAGTTCCTATGTGTTTTCCTAGAATATTTTTAAAACCAATAAAATCATTAACAGTATTATAATTAAAACTTCAATAACAAGATTAATTTAGTATTAACAACGCGTTACACTTTTGCTTTGACATCGAATAATGAAGAAGTCATATATTATACAGTATCATACATAACACGCTTTCGCAATTTCTTATACAATAATTTAATGAAGCTCGTGTCAATTTAGTTACTACTGGTACAAGCCTTTCATAAAATGTGTTTACGCTACTATTTATCGTCAACAAGAATTAAGGTAGTGAACTTTTAAAATAAATCTTAAATTATGAAGATACATACATATATATAATTTTTGTTAAGATTGTTTTACTTGATTATTTACGAGATTGTAAAATAAAGGATATACGTAATAATTTCCGCAGAAATATCAGTACATTGATAGGAAGAGATACCAATTTGTTTTACTTTTAGACTAAGTGTTACGTATTGTTAGGTCTGCACAGGAATCAAACGTATTAAAATGTTGAAGTTTAGCCTTAGGTTATATTAGTAAACAGAATAGAATTGTAAAAAAAAATGAATTCTTTTAAAAGTTTGTTACTTAACTCTGTCATGCTTACACGCTTAAAGAAATACTGATATTTACGTTTAAGTTTCCTGCTGACGAAAAATGCCCTGACATTTACGATCGAGAAAATGCTACGCTCCTGAAAATGGAACGACTTAGTAACCTTTTCCACTCACTTACACGGCACTGTATAACTATATACATGAAGGCACGGATTTTGCATAGAAATTAGAAATGGCTGACGATGAAAAACAGCGAGGCAAGGACGAAGGGTGGAGGCGTTACGAAGGAAGGGTAAAAGGAAATGTATTCTAAGGAAAAGAGAAGCTTAAAGCAAAATGAAGAAGAAGAAGCAATTAAAATCCCAAGCTTTTCATTGGCTGAGGTTTTTCTCTCTTGACTCGACTAACATTTATTTTGATATGGGAAGGAAAGAGACCGGTAAGGGAGATAGTAAGGTTTTGGGGAACACCCGCCTGGGCTGGTAAGGATGTTGGGTTTGTAGGAGCGGGGAGCGGTGGGACGAAGCAGTCGAAGAGGGAGGGTTAGAAGGCTGCAGCAAGGAACGTTTCTGTTTAATCTACTGCACACATTGACATTTCCGAGTTCGCTTTCGGCCTCATGTAAGATGATTCCTCGCCTCCTTGGTAACGCCGCCGTCGCTGCCAGCGCTGCCAAATACGTTCTTCACGTCACGCTTAGTTTTCATTGTAGCACTCGTTAGAAATGATATGTTGTATAATCCCTAACTCAGCTTATTGTTATTCCTTAAACATCGAAGTGAATGATGTCTCTTAGTTGAGTAAGGCCTCTGCCACACTGTCAAATGTTTACCTTCAACTATACTTGTCAACAAAATTTGAAGACAAAATACAGCGAAAAAATTTTTTGTCCCAAAAAATGTTATTAGGTTAACTTAAATGTGTTTGAAAATGTGTCACACTGTAAAATTTTTTTTTTGGAATAATCTATTTTGAATAATTATTAAAAAATTATTTTCATAGTGAGATATTGCTTTTGTTTTTCCGTGCAGTCCATTTTATCTGTCTAATTTTTGTTTAGCCAATAAAATATTAAAACAAAACGAAAACCAACTGCGTATAACAATGATAGTTTTTATATATATATCGTATCTTCTCGCGTCCGCAAAATTGATATTTTTGTAACATAACGTTCGTCATTGCATGAAATTGTCTTTCTTTTTATTGTAATCTTCTTCGACAAATAATCATTGATTTTATTTTTTGTGAATTTTGTTATATTGCTTTAGTTATTCTTTGATTCTACGTTATGAAATCATACACAGTGTATAAGGCGATGACAGAACGCAGTGTCGGTACTCAATTTCGGCTCATAAACGCTGAATTCACTGCGAGTAATTCACACAGCTGCATTAGTTAGGCATATTGCTCAGACTGCTGAAGATTTTAACCTCGAAAGCTTCTTTATATGTAGCCGGTTTTCTATTAAATAAATAGTGCCTGGCAGGTAATTATTTAACCATTATATAAGCTCATTTAATGAAATGTCTTAATGCAACAAGTGATGTGCTATGTCCTAGGGTTTTCGAGTACTTAATTAAAACTATTTCAATGTTTTTAGTAAACTTTCGAGTTATCTGTTTGTTTCATCACGCATTAATTATAGGCGCTAACATGGAAAATATGAATCTGAAATTTTCGTAAGATGACAGCGATGAAACAGACGTATGCGTGTCCTGAAACTTTCTTGTTTTATACATTTTCAGACGTGACGGGTCAAGAATAAATCCTAACCTCGTAGACCACTACAGCGAATTTTGATGCCGTTGTACGTTCCGTCAAGGTCACACATCGACAAGTGTGAGGAAGTTTTTGGGACGCGCGGGCTATAGACGGGATGGAGGCCTACTTTTTCTGTTTGGACCGAGCAGTGTGGTTTAATGCTCTCAAGCTGTAACCCAATAACACTATAGAGTTTAAATTTCAGTTACGCTGCAAATCAACCTCCGAAACATGCTCAGTTGATAATAAAAGTGCCAACTTGTTATTCGCAGTGATTGCACTGTTTCAAAAATTTTGTTAACCTCTTAGCGATGAAGTAATTTTTCAATGATTGACAAATGGGTACCATTCTGTGTACTCGCAATATCTACATTTCATTCCGTTTACTATATGTGTTAAGAATAAACACTTCCAATTTAGCTGATAAATTCCAACTCAATCTGGGCAATTCAGAAGATAGGTTGTGGAAATTATTATCGGCTGCACGCCGTTAATTGATCATTTTCGAAAGCACTGCTTAAGATCTAGTTTTATCCTGATAATTTATCTTTCTGCCACATGTAAAATTTACATATTCATGGAAACAATTTTTTTTATGAGTCACTCGAGTTAAACTGAGAATCGTTAGCAACCTTAATGAGTTAGTAATAGTCCAGTTCGTAGTTTAATGCGTTTAGAACAAAAAACATAGATCTTGTCATAATTGTTAACATTACAGCCGCAGTAATAAACGAATACTTGGAACTATTTTAATCAATTCGCTGCCAACTTAACTGGGAGCCCGCATGCCAGTGTTTACGCTAGATATATAAGTAGACTCCCTCTCGTTCGGCCACCTCGGGACCGGACCCTCGGCCGGACCAGAAGATGGCCGGACTAACCGACTAATAACCTACTCACCCAAAACAAGCCGTTGTCGTCCTAGTATCATCCTCTTCATGGTTAGGATTAACTCAAGGATGATGGCAAATACATACGTACATACATTGTACATACATATGTGCATGCATATGGGTATAGGGCACATATAAAAAAACACACTAAATAAAATTACACATTTATTATTTGACAACTATTAATAATAAAAAGAAATATGTAACTACATAGATAGAACTTAAAAAAAGGCAGTAATAGTTTTCTGATTTTTTTTGTTTAATGTTTTCTTAAACGCTAAATCACGCCATTTCTTAATGAACATGATATCCACGGCAATTGCCTCTGTCTGCTGCTCGATGTATCTTGCAGCCAATTCTAGTGCAGCTCTTCCTTCAGCGTGAGTCAATTTCCCCTCTTCATTTCTCTCTTCTTCATCTTCTTCATATTCTTGACGAATAGCAACTTAAACGATTTCATCGTCACTCAGGATTTAATTTTAATCTCCTCATCTTCACCAGCAATCCATGCCACGTCTTGTTCGTCGAGATCTTCAGAATGAGGCAGGCAATGTTAATCTTTTAACAAAAATGAGTTGTCATCTGGTTCAGAAACCTCAATATTCGGCTAATTTTCTTTTGCATTGTCCTCTTTATTCTTTCCAACGATTCTTCTACATTTGGCCATGCTTTTCTCCAAGACTTTGTAAAAGTAGTAGATGAAATTTCTTTGTATGCCTTAGCCACCATATAGATTACGTATTTCATGTTTATGGCCTTCAAGGCATTGATAAGACCTGTGTTGCTTTCGTAGTCCATTTTACCGAGAAATTCTGAAAGAAGCTTTCTGCGGTACCTCCTCTTCAGACACTCGATGACCCCTTGGTCCATTGGTTGTGTAACACTTGTGACGTTAGGTGGTAAAAATAAGAGTTTTACATTACCAGAACCTTCACATTCAATTTCTTGTGGGTGGGTAGGCGCCTTGTCGAGCAGTAGAAGAGAATTAGGTGGCAACTTCAAACTCGCCAAAAGGTGTTTCACTTTAGGAACAAATTCGCTTATTAACCACTCCTTGAACAGGTTCGTATCCATCCAAGCTGATTTTCGTGTCTTGTAGTACACCGGAAGGGAAGACATGTTTAAATTATTAAAAAATCTGGGCTTTGCCGATTTTCCAACAACAAACAGAGGCAGCTTGTGGGACCCTGAGGCATTTGAACACAAAGCCACGGTGATTCTATTCTTACTGGCTTTAAATCCAGGGGCTGAAGTGTCCTTACGTGTAGCAAATGTTTTCTTAGACAAAAGTTTAAAATTTAAACCTGTTTCGTCGATATTATAAACATGTTCTGCAGTTAGATTTTCGCTGCCAATTATGTAATTCACTTTATTTGTAAAGCCACTAGCAGCTGATGTGTCCGCCGACAATGTTCTCCACAAACGCCAAGGATATGTACTCCATGTCGTTTCTTCCAACGCGTTAGCCAACCATCACTTGCAGAGAATGTACCCCCTTCTTCTAGTTTTGAGTGTAAGATTGTTGCCTTTTCTTTCAAAATAGGCCCATTTATCGGAGTGCCTCTTCTGCGTTCCTGCATGAACCATAGCCACAAGGCGTCGTCTACAAATTCGTAATTTGGTTTCTTTAAAGTACAATGCGTTGAAAGCACTTTTTCTGTTTCAATTTGAGTACAGAAATCCTGCATGGATTTTCCGTTTCGGCGCCAGTCATTAACCGGACTCTTGCCTACATTAAAAACTCGACAGATTCTTTGGACCGTTTAAACCTTTTATTGACGCTGAAGGATATCTAGTCTTTGTTCCATTGAAACAAATGAATGTTTACGTTTAGAACTCATCTTTCTCACCGTTTAAACTACATGCATATGTATCGCAATGTAGGTCCGCAGTCGAATGATAGCTCCTCTCAACTAAACTGTGTGAAATAAGGAGGTAAGTAAGTGATTGCAGGCCTCGACATGTCCGTCTAGCCGTCTGGGCTGGGCGTGACTCATGCATACCAGGTGCCGGCCGAACCATCCGAGGCCCGGACGAGAGGGAGTTTACTAGAGATAACGGGAAGTGACTTTTTTTTCTTCAAATTTTGATTTCGAATATATTTGTATTACCGTGAACAGTCTAAAAGAAACTCTCATACTTCAGTTGTGCACAACCTCTATGAAAACCATCTTGGTCAAATTTAATAGCTGGTTTAGAATATAATCATCTCCACATGTGTGTTTGCCTCCGGATTACAAAAATACGAATACATAAATCCAAATAAAGGCGCTGCAAACGAAAGTTTACTGAAAACCGTGCATTCTGAAAGCACAACGACTTTTTCCTCCATTAAAAATAATACTAATATTTTAATATATGAACGAAGATAAATAATCTAATTCAGTCGCATGTAACTATACCAAACATCTTGTTTGGAATGTGTGCAAATATTACTGCGTCGTTCTTGAAAATGTTTCATTTACTGAAAATATTGTAACACAAGGTTATGGGAAATCTGGGAACGTTTCTGTTCTTACCTCAACAACTGTGTTTATAAAATCTTCAAATCATCAGTGCATGAATGTTAAACCTATCGACATGCAGATTTATCATAAAAACTTGTTACGCTTAACTGTAATAATTTATCTACACTCTTCTTATATAGTAGTTTTAAAACTTGTTTGCGCACTGCATGTATAAATGTCTGCATTGCACTATTAAGTACACAGAAAATATCTGAAAGTCTTATACAAGCATACTGAATTGTCTTTTAGTACATATTACATTAAAAAAATTATACTTTTTCAGGTTGTTATGCCAATTTAGTGGCTGCCGCTTATTGTAGATTAGTTTTCTCTTTTGTTTTCTTATCATATTGCAGTTTGTCCTGGGTTTGATTCCTATGTAAGACATGGAAGTAAACTTATTTCGTCTTTGTTGGCCATCAATTCTTCAACTTGTCTAGGAATCTGTAAAATGTATGTTCGTATTTCAATATTTAAAATTTTTTTTGTAAAATACAAAACGTAAAAGAGGTTTGTTTATTCACGGTTAATAAATGCAATAAATTTCACTCCAAAATGTGACAGCATGCCTGATTACAACTACAAGTTGGTTCGGGATCGAATCCCACTGGTTTTGAACATGTTTCATTTTTTGCAAATATATCTCTAATACTTAAATGTTTTATTCGGTCACGTATCAGATTTATCTCGAAGGTTATTTTTGAGTACGTATTAGCAAGATAACATGACTTCGTTGCCAAACAATCCTTAAAAATGTCATATACAATAATTTACGCCTTAAAGATAAGTCTCATTAAGCTAAAGTATTTGAAAACAGGTAAAGTCTTATGCAGCCTCGTAGCTGATTCCATTTATGTGTGCATTTATTTATATATGTATGGATTTCTTTGTGTTTTAGGTATCAGGATGCGTATACAAGATGCTTTTAAACTACTTGTCGAAATCAAAAACATGGCATTTATGAGGTAAAATAAACAATATACTCTTGTAGCAAAATGTTCAGAAAATTCATCTAGTATTTTAAAATGAAATTAAAATGCGCAAAACCGCCCCGGTAGTCCAAAAACTCACATGCCTGCGTATACAACAAGTTGCATATCACGAAGGCGAGCGGAAACAGAACGACATGATGTGAGTTCCTGCACATAAGACACCACAAACTCGAGGCACGTAGTCGTCGCTAGTCGTTGCTTGTTAGTACACGTGTGTCAAACTACGTGAACAATGGGATAATACCAATGAAATAGGGAAGGCTGCCAGAAGTGATTGCATTTTATTTCCAACACCACACAGACCACAGTATTGGCGATGTAGAGCCTGCACGTAATTGTCAAGTTGGTCTATGTACAGGCGATCGCCGCCTGATGCGTCCGTTCCATTCGCCTACGTAATACGCAACTTGTTATTCACAAAGGTACGTGTAGTACGTGCTATCCAAGCTGTTTTCCTAAACAACAGCTTCGATACTATATGAATGTTCCCAACATTTTGCTACTACGATATATTGTTTATACTAGCCCATATATGCAATGGTTTAAGTTTCGATGTGTAGTTTAAAAACACCTTGTATTCACAAAAATTTTCTCCAACATACTTATTTGAACTCCAGAACGGAAATCATCGAATCAAAATAATATTGGTTGTGCAAGCAGCATTTATTCAGAATTTTTAGTTGCTTAGATTAAGGTCTTTCTAAACATGTGTAAGAATTACAAGAAAACACGCTCGATGCGCATCAACGAAGGTGGAAATATTAAGATTTGCGATTGCGATGACATGTTGCGACAGACCAACATCCATTACAATTAATAACTGAATTCTACACATTGCGACTGCATGACTAATAGTTACGTATGGTTTTCAGAAATAACATTACAGCCACTATGCCTACTCTGTAAACATAATTTTTTTTGTATTTGTAGAAGGAATTGTTTGAAACTAGTTTCCAAAGATGCTCTCTTACTACACTGCAAATAAATTAGAGTATATTTCACAAAACCTCAATGGAAAAATTTGTAAAACTAATGTCGAATTTTACAAGCTAATGTTGTAGACTTCAAGTATATGTATTGAGATACAGAAAAACATTTATACTCGTTGGTTTTGTAAAATAATATTACGTAGGTATACGATATTTGAGCTGTACAGTTACATTCCCCAGAATGTTACATGGACACCATTTTTACATTTCTTTCTGTGATATCAGATATGCTAATTGTTAAAAGTATTTCACATCGTGAGTGCTTAAGAATATATTATGGTGTCGTTTTTTACATTTAAAACAGAACAACCGTTGGAGTGTCATGGCGCTATGTGCCTTGTTGAAATTACATTGTTCTTTCTTAAAACTAATAAATAGTTTATTCAAGTGATAGGGAGTATTTCTTTATAAAACCTACAAAATAGTATACTAATGACTATAATATGCGAACCAACAGATTGTACTACATCTTCTAGGTATGTTAGAATATACCAAAACGTATATGTTTTATTAAATTTCAATAAGTAGGAAGTTAATACTTGAGATATATTGTGACGTGAATGAGGGGTATTATTAAATCATTTAATTTCAATGTAATAGTTATCGTTCAAGCGAACTCTTTAAAAGTGCGGCCAATCCATTGCTAACCGCATCTGTGGTTAAAATGCTCTCGGACGTCGCGAGGGAACTAGGGAGTTGCGCCATCGTGTTGTAACCACAACCGACGTCTAATACAAGAATGAGCATCTTCGAGGAGCTCAGGCTTTTTCTCCAGGAACCGCAGGTTACCGTCGAGGCACAATGACCGCATGTATGGCCCAACCAAGGTTTCCCTGCTATACCTGGCCACATGTTGACAGCAAATGTTTGTTGGTGGGACTCCATGAAGCTGACGAGAGGGTTTTCATCTACTCGCCAGTGTTTATTTTGTCTACTGAATATTCCGTCTCGGGTAAACTATGCTTCTTCAGTGAAAAACTTCAATTCATATAATATTATCTCACAGTTCTTGTTAAAGTATTTTGGTAAGTTATAATAGAACTATAACGAAAAACTTACCTACACAGTTGTATAAGCAATATAAGACATGTTCACAAATATTACAATTTATAATCCATAAGAATATTATACCATAACTCACCTACTGTGCTTACAATTTAAGCTTCAGTGCATAGAGAAGACCGCTTATTAAAAGTGTATTTTCTATGAAGTTTAAATTTTATCCTATAACTTGATACATGCAACAGCTATTAAAATGTTATTCTTATCATATTCTTATGACATGAATGTGTGCAGTTTATAAATAACTAAAACCATAGAAAAAATGTTTCTCGAAATTTCTCACAAGCATGTACCTAAATTTGTGCCAAAGTGGTCTTAGAGATAGCCGATGAGACAAATGTGTGAAACTAATTAATATAATTAATTGCACCACGTTCACACTTATTTCATAGCGGGGTCCTGGTCCTTCATCAGATATATATTTTGCTTATCGGTTTTGCATAATTCTTCATGGCAGAAAAATTAATTGCTGTTTCAATACTTCTGCAATCATTTGATGAATGAAATATTTAATAAATAATTTAATTAATGTGTAATACGAAATTTATGAAGCAGGAAACTTAAAGGTATTTGTGAAGTTATAGAGAGGGTTTCCTAATGACAGTATCAGAAAACGTTTCAGAAAAAAGAAAAAAAAATTAAATAATTAATTATGTGTACAGTTTTTACTAGACGCAACATATACTCTATTTGGCCATAACATTTATTGTCAAATAGAGGGTCGATATTGAAATATTGCAATGCACATAGTTCTTCTTTGGAATTACCTCATATGTCAATTAATGAATGATCAAAGGTTTTTTGAAATATCATTAATAAATGTGGTATGAATAACTGTGGTGGGTTTTCCGAACCCAGACACAAATAATTTCAAAGTCGTATTATCCTTATTGTAACCCTTCCCATATTTTGTCATGCAGTTTTTCCAAATTCAAACCAAAGAAGAAAATATTCATGGAGGGAAAATGATTTTGGGCATCAGTGTTTTTACCATAATATTTTCTTAGAACCACTTGAGCTACGGTGTTAATATTTTGTACAGGATTTCCTCTCAGAAAAGACTCTAAATCCTTTTTACAACTTTGGCTATTTTTTTCAACTAATTTTCCTTTCACGTTTCTGAAACGATTTGTCTTATAAAGTTTACCCAAATAATTCCGAGAGTAACATTGGCACTTGTAGGCTGAGGTTTAATTTCCGGAGTATATAATAAAATGTACTCACACACGCACACATGCGTGCACACACACTAAAACACACATATATATGTAACAATAAAAATGTGTTCACCAAGGAAAAGAATGTTTAATTTAAAATACATTTTTAAAGTGTAATGGCGCAGTCACTGCATCAGGGAAACCGCCAACATGTGGCACAGAAAAAAGCCACCTTTATTATCACGTCGGACCGCCTCGTGTCTGAGTACATACGTTGAGCATGAAATATAATAAACAGCTTTCATTATCCTGCCGTACATTTGCCCGCATCTATTGCAAATTATTCTCCGAAACAAGAACAACTTTGTATGGAGTCGCTCGGCGACCCATTTGGTCGCACGGTATATGATGAATGACTGATTACGTGATGGGGCAGTCCACCTTAACATTGAAGCATGATCTAGATAGTACTGACAAAATTTAGATGTTTGCGGATGAGCGCTGTCTTGCTGGAAACTGTTTGCTGACCACTTAGCCAATCAGGGGAGCATGTGGTCCCCCCCCCCCCC
>NQII01000343.1:785697-877670 GCA_002778355.1 Clitarchus hookeri
GGGCTTCCAATCCCGCAGCCTGAATTCAATCTCGGTATTTGCGGGACTACGAATTTTCAATCCCGTGGGATCTCGGTATTTGCGGGATCCCGCATATTGAAAATATTCACATTTATATAAGGCAAATAAAACCATGAATTAATCAACTAACTCCACATTTATTTACGTATTACTATTAGTATGAGATCAATCAAATTACACCGTTTTTTCTTCACAAAAACAGTAACAAATACTGAATAAAAAACTATATTCTTCAAAAAATACACAAACAAAATTTAAAAAAATCAACCAAAAAAAACACATTTTCAAGTGAAAATTGATATAGGTTACTTTAATTATTAAGTTGGTTAGTTTCCAATTGAAAATGTTTGCGAAGGAAACACAACATATCTAAACTGTCGTCTGCCAAACTACTGCGTATTTTAGAGGCAATGTAGCCAGCCGCAGAAAATGCCCTCTCGGCTTCCACACTTGTCGGCTGTATTCCTTTTAAGGCTTCATATGTAAATGTAAGATATTTTCCCATTGACCCCCCAGATTCATAGAGAGTCATTTCTTTTTTTATAATGGACTCAAGTGTATTAGCTCGAGATGGTGACGGGCAAAGTACATTACATGCTGACGATATAGTTAACTCTAACTCCTGTTGCAATGTAAGATCAAGATTGGAACCCGATGACGGAATTACTTGATCAGCCTCTTCGTCATCATTGCTCTCAGATGAATTTAAAAGGCTGAAGTTCATTCTCGTTACAAAATCTTTAATTTCTTTTCGAAGTAAACTTTTCGGTAGAAGATGAAAAGTTTCATCGTCACACGACGCGTGGTAACTACGAGGATTTTGGAGATAAATCAGTAGTGCAGTCACATTTCTACGTCGTTGTAAAATACGTCGGCGCAAAGACAAAGCTAATTCTGAAGCTAACGTTGAATGATTATCTTCCAGTTTCTTGATCATAAATNCTTTCTCGTTACAACATCTTTAATTTCTTTTCGAAGTAAACTTTTCGGTAGAAGATGAAAAGTTTCATCGTCACACGACGCGTGGTAACTACGAGGATTTTGGAGATAAATCAGTAGTGCAGTCACATTTCTACGTCGTTGTAAAATACGTCGGCGCAAAGACAAAGCTAATTCTGAAGCTAACGTTGAATGATTATCTTCCAGTTTCTTGATCATAAATTTGAGCGTAGCTTCAGCAGTAATGAGATTGGCATCTTGACGACAATGGACTTCGACAGCAAGTTTTACCGGCTTCAAGATATTTTCTAGATTTACTAAAGCATCAAAATCATGTTCTAAAAACCTATACTCAATGTTCGTACTAAGGCCCAGATCAATCAATGCTTTAGCAATGCACAATTTCAATTTGTTAAATTTTTCTACCATGATAGCCAAACTACTCCATCTTGTCTTACAATCTCTATCTAATTCTATTCTTCGTCCAAATTCTTTCTTGATGTATCCCTGAAGCACGTCATTTTTAGTTGGTGAGCCTTTGAACATCCGTACAATTTTCCGAACCCTGTTGATTATATCGTTAAAATCAGGTATCAATTCTCCTCGCATCTCCGAAGACACTTCTTCAACTGCGAATCCACCATCTTCAGACTCTTCAGTTATATTTGATCTGTCCTCGTCGTTATTTAACTCAGCCTCAGAATTCTCAAGTGGATCATCGTCACTTTCTTTTTTTTTTATAAAGAACGTCTAATATTCCAAGTTGCAACCCATGGGCATAGCAAAGTTGTTGAAATGCTGGAATCAAACTACCGGTTTTAACCATAACCGAGGCTCCGTCAGTTGTAATTGCAACAACATCTTTGTCTAAATCAAGGTCAAATTCCTTCATTTTCTTTTTTAAGGTTACTACGCAAACTGTTGCTGGCATACTTCCAAAAATACGAGTAAGTCCTAAATTCCAAAACAAAGCACGATCATTTGCGTAGGTATGGACGTTGATGTTAAGATACCGCCTGTTACCTGTAGACGTCCACTCGTCAAAAGTGAGTGAGAAACGGTGCTCACTTTGTTTCAATTGTGACAATTCATGGAGAACTTTCATACGAAGTGTCATTCCGTAGTTCATAACCATCATTCGAATAGATGTTGAAGATCGAGGCAGAAGGAAGCCTTTTGATTGAAACAAATCTCGTAAATCTTCAGAAGTTACGAATACACTGAAGGGTAAGCCGTCTTTTGCAGTCATACGTGCAACTCTTTCTTCCATTGAATTCGCGCTGTTTTGAATTGGAAAATGGTCCGTGATCTTCATTCGCTTTGACATCGGATTAGGCTGTGATTCTGGAGATAACACACGGGGCGATGAACTGGTACTCGCACTTGACGACGACGCTGCATTTTCGGGCCCTTTTTTGCTTAAATCCTCTATATGATGCTTAGATTTCAAATGCACTTGTAATCCTTTGGTTGATCTAGCGGCGGTTTTAAGTATAATATTGCACAGTATACATTTTACCTTTAACCCATCATTAGATTTGAGAAAATGCTCCCAAACATAAGAAATACCAGAAAAGACACTATATCGCACTGGACTTGACATTTTTATGTTTAATTATAGTATCATTGTATCAATAAACTTCACGAAAAAAAGAAACAGTCAATAACTTGAGTTATTAAGAATATTTCACGCAGATGAACCTATTTTGTTTTGTTTACTTTGAAACTGACAAATGACACTCGCTCGTTCACACCTCTCCCCGCCACGAGCCCCGTCGCGCGACGCGAGCGCTCCGTTCCTTTGCCAGTGCGCCGCCCGCCGGCTGCCAGTCACCGAGCGATCGCGCTCGCGAGAGGTCGCATGCACGCTTTTTTTCAGTCCCGCAAATCCCGCGGATACCGCATCACGCGGGATTGGAAAATGACGCGGGATCCCGCAATACCGAGATCTCGGTATTCCGGGATTGGAAGCCCTAATGCAATGTGCGGCTATCTGGAGACCAGAGACTGCATCTCACCGGCTGGACCGTAGGAAAGTGGGACTTGTTTCGTATGTGAAGGACATTAGAGTTATGTAAACGTATGGCAATGGACGTTGTGTAGTTACTGAGTGAATAATAATTTATTGTAGTTCATATAAAGGCAATCATAAGTTATTTTATTATAAATGAGATTGGCACAATACTTGCGCTCACTAATCAGAATAGTAAGTTATAACAGTAGACTTAATCTGTAGTATTTTGTAAATAATAACTCTAAGTATTTTACACAATTAAAAACATTTATGAAATTAAATGAAGTTATTTTATTTTACTAAGACTGTCATCTGTTACGAACATGGCTACGCCATAACCGATTTGTAATAATAAATTTATATTGCGTGAAAAATAATAGGGAAACACCCTTGCAATGTCTTATCTATATATATAAAATAAAGTCGGGTTAGTTACACCATTTATAACTCGAGAACGGCTGGACCGATTTCAATGATTTTAGATTTTTTGGATTTGTCTGCGCCCGGAATAATATATAGGCTATTTAAACATCGTAAAAGTTCACGGAAATAATAATTATATCGTAAATTAATGTTCTCTTACATTTTATATGGATGACATTTTTGACATGACATTAACTAAAGTTCAAGAATTGCCTCTAAAATAAATAAGGAATGCTTACATGAAAAAACATCTATATATATATACTTTGTTTTATATATATATATATATATATATATATATAAAACAAAGTCGGGTTAGTTACACCGTTTATAACTCGAGAACGGCTGGACTCGGAGATGCCACTTGGAACGCTTCATCGAAGAAATTTCAACGTCGGAAGCAAGGCGATGCGGTTCCTGGACATCCGGATGTGCGTTCTACTGATCCTCTTGGTCGTATTTAACTCAGTTCATCCGAAGAATGATGAATTCTTCTATTTTCGGTTGTTGCTGGTGAATGTTCGTGGGCCAACATCGTTTGAATCACTACGAACTGTTAATGGTATAGTGTGCCCAACATTTCGTGCTGCATGTCAAGAGCTCAATTTGCTTGAAAACGATACTCATTGGGACACGACAATCGCTGAAGCAATTATTTCTGCAACTCCAAGTCAGATACGCACATTATTTGCTATCATCATTTCGACATGCTTCCCATCGAATCCACGTGACCTGTGGAACAAATACAAAGATGATATGTCAGAAGACATTTTACATAGAATTCGTGTCAGTTCAAGAAATCCTGATCTTTAGAAGAATGATGAGATGCATAACCAGGGTTTCCTCTTGATCGAAGACATGTGTTACCTCATGTGCGGCAGTTTGTTAGTCAGGTTAGGAATGCCAGCGTCAGATCGAGGAATGAATGACGCATTTAATCGAGAATTAGAACGAGAACGTGAATATGATTGACATAAATTAGACCAATCAGTTCAAACGAATGTGCCCCTGTTGAACACCCAAAAGAAGGAAGTGTATGATACATTAATCAAGGCAATTGATGAGGGAAATGGTGGCTTATTTTTCCTGGATGACCCCGGTGAAACTGGGAAGACATTCCTCATGTCATTGATTTTGGCCACTGTTCGAGCACGATCCGACATTGCGGTAGCAGTTGCTTCTTCTAGAATAGTGGCCACATTGTTAGAAGGATGCCGTACGGCTCATTCAGCGTTTAAACTGCCGTTAAACCTTCAAACTACTGAACAACCGACATGTAACATTGCGAAACGCTCCGCAATGGCCAAGGTTTTAGTAGCATCTAAAATCATCATCTGGGACGAATGCACAATGGCGCACAAACGCGCATTAGAAGCACTTGACCGAACATTGAAATATCTGCGCAATGACTCGAGATGTTTTGGAGGCGCAATGATTTTACTGTCTGGCGACTTCCGCCAAACACTGCCAGTCATTCCAAGCTCGATTGCTGCCGATGGAATAAACGCTTGCCTCAAATCATCTAATCTTTGGCGCTATGTGAAGAAACTTCAGCTGGCAGCAAACATGAGAGTTGCATTGCTGAACGATCCATATGCTGGAGATACCTCCAAGCAATTGCTGACTATAAGTAATGGCCGTTTTCCTGTCGATGAATCGAGCGGATTGATTTCATTTCCTCCGAATTTTTGCAATTTAATCTCATCGAAAGACGAGCTCATCAAGAAAGTGTTCCCGAACATCATTGCTAATCACAAGAATTACAAATGGTTGGGTGAGAGAGCAATTTTCGCGGCTAAGAACAAAGATATGGATGACTTAAATATAGTAATTCAGAATCAAATCGTTGGTAATCTGCATTCATTTAAATCTATTGACTGTGTAATAAACGAAGACGAAGCCACCAACTATCCAACTTAAATTTTAAACTCCTTGGATGTGCCTGGCTTACGACCGCACAATTTAAAAATGAAATTTGGCTTCGAAATCTAAACCAACCAAAACAATGCAATGGAACGCGTTTGGTGATAAGAAAACTGATGACCAATGTGGTTCACGCGACGATACTCAAAGGAAAATTCAAAGATGAGGAAGTTCTCATTCCGAGGATTCCTATGATCCCAACTGATATGCCCTTTGAGTTTAAACGACTTCATTTTCCGATTCGTCTTGCATTCGCCATGACGATTAACAAATCTCAAGGCTAATCCTTGAGTGTTTGTGGTCTGAATATAGAAAATTCATGTTTTTCTCATGGTCAATTATACGTGGCATGTTCACGCGTCGGCAAACCATCGGCTTTATTTGTTCTTGCGCCTGATAACAAAACGAAAAATGTCGTATATCACAAGGTGCTTCACTGAAGAAAATTAACGCGAGTACAACCCATGCAGCAAAATAAAGCTGACACGACATTGAAATAATTGATTTTTGTACTTTTATTGATTTTTTATTTTCTTTATATATATTATACTAATAAAATATTGAACTTAATAAATTTTGAGTATTAATTTTATTTTACGTTAATAAAATCCCAAATAAAGCTAAACTAAAAGTTAACACGACATTCATTGACTGTTAGGCGGTACGAAGTCCGCCGTGTCAGCTAGTTATTCCATAAAGTAAAACTAATTTTTAACTCCAATTTTCCTTTCAATAATACAAATATATGAATTTGGTGAATAAATTGTTATATGAATTTTAATGAGTTAGATATATTATGCCCATGGGTGCATTCGAGAGGATGTCGTGCTGATAAAGCTCCTGATAGTCACGCGAGTAACATTATTCAGACCAGTTAAATCTGTTCTTGTAGCCAACTGTCCTTTCTGAAATGACAGGACATTAAATACAACATTAGATGACGTTTGCAGTGAAGAAATTACTGCTCTGACTTTGAAGGCGGTGTACAAGATAAAGGTACGGATGCTAGGAATCTAACCTCGTCCGCTGGTGCCCGGAATCCTACCCATTTTAGAACAACAAAGGCAAAACCTACGGTGTTAAGATTTAATATTTAATGATTTTACTGTTTTTAATATTTATCTGATGATATACTAGCACACGAATAATATTATTGCTCACGATTATGTTATTTCAATTTTTTGCGAGTGACTGAAAAATTACGGAAATAATTTCCAGAAATGTAAGGAACTTTTTTTGGCTGTCTTTTCAAGCTGCATTACTGAATTATTTTGTATTACTGTAGAATAACACTATAGCTTAAGTGTGCTAACAGTAACAATATCGTGATTGCAAAATTACGGGGCTTACATTAATTTTGAGGTATTCCTCTTCCAAAATTCTTATTATTCTGATATATAGAATGACACCATAGTTTTCTAAGATATTATTAATGAGCATAAATATAATCAAAAAATGTTTCATTTTGAAGTCTTCTGGAGTAAGTTGGAAGGTGAATAAGCTAAAATATATTATAGGAGTGTGGAGGATACGCACTAAATGACGCGAAAAACTTCTTTACTTCTTAACATTGTATTTTTTCAAGAAAGAGACACTGCACATAGCCTCAGTATTATCTAATTACTTTTTGTCAGTTTTCTAAATATAAAAAAATGTGTGAAATAATTATTTCAAATAATTAATGCTTTAATATTATTGCTGTACTTGGACATTTTAATTTTTATTTAACAATTTTTGTACCTAACGGTTTTATAAAATGTATGTAACATTTCCATAGGCGGTTCGTGGTTTATTGAGCTCATTTGAAAGCCTTGCTCAGGAACTACTTTTATTCTCATTACATGCCTTCTGTCATAAGTAAAATTAACGTTGCAGTGGGCCTGATCATTTCACTCATCCGCCATCTAAGTGAAACTGTCGACATGTTAGGAATGTAAATCTGTTACTAATGAGTAAATTTGTACTCTTAATGTGCATAAATCAAGAAATAGTAACTTAGGTGGCCATAATTGTAAACACTTAACTCGCAATACAACGTCAAGTGTTAAGAACTATTTTAATTGATACGCTGCCAACTTGACCGTAAACATGCGTGCCGGTGTGCACTGTAGCATATATGTAGTTGTCAGTGATTTTTTTTTTCAGAGGCTTGTTTCGGACATGCTTGCTTTACCGTGAGCAGCCTATAAGGATTACGATTACTTCACCTTCACATAACACGTAACGAGTAACACGTTCAGGTAATACGGCTACACGTTAAATAATGTGTTTTAATGAGACTTGTCACGATAATTTCACGTAACGTTCATGTGATGGAAAAGTTTGTCTATGTCTAGCTTTAGAATGATTCTTCTTACGTGACTCTGCACCACGCGATCGCGCTGGCCAATCACAATAGGGAGGGAGTTGTGTTATCTTTGCTTTTCATGGAATTTTTTTTTTGCAATGTCGTCTGCTTCAAGTTTTTGATTAATATACAAGGTATGATTAATTATTTTTCTCCCGGTAATGAAACCGAAAGAGTTGGCTTTAAAAAATTTAGGTAATGTTTATTTTTGGTTTTTTAATTCGCAAATCTTTAGGGACCTTTACATTGCCAGAGTTCATTAATTATGTTTCTCAGATTGCATAAATGCTTGCGGGAAAGGCAGAATGTTTACGATTAAGTGTGCTTTTTTAAGTTACCTACTTCATAAACAGTTTAATTTTCTCAGCAGGTAAAGGCTTATTACATAATACTGATTCTCATATACACAAAAAAGTCTGCATCTCCTAGAGACGTTACTTATCCCCAGCATTTTTATTCATGACACAAAGGTTACGTGCTTACGGGAAGCATTTTAACATACCAATGAAAAGCATCGCGTTTTATGTTAACGTGTAAGTGTAGTGCTATGAGTGTTAAGTGTAACGTGAAGTAAGTGTAATCCCGGCCCAAAATGTAGAGTGGCTTCCGCGTACAGCTGAGCATGTATAGTATATTCACAGTTTCTTCACACTTTTTGTATCGAACCTTTAAAATATCAACCCATGTATGTCGTGTTTGATTGTTTCCTGATTATATTATATATCACAAGCGTTTTATACTTGCGATAACATAACATAAAAGTACCTTATGTTTATCAAATTGAAATTTTTTTATATTGTATTATATATTAACTTATATATCGTTTATAACTAATATGAATAAAATCAGTGAGAAAATAGGTGGGTTTCGTAATTTCTAGTAAGTGATAGTTCTTATATAAAATATTATTACACAGAATGCTCTTAAATGAGGTACGCTGGCCCTTTGAGTAATTATCTATACTCGGTTTAGCTTTATTTGCATAAGGCGAAGATATAAGTAAATCTGGATGTAGAACTTAAGCAGGGCTTCAGAAAAGTATGAAGTAACGGGAATGGACTATACATAGTGACTGCGAGTAAAGCTGGACTCACAACCAGCCGTCACATCCGTCAGTCGCCCGTCCGTCAGTCATCCGTCTGTGTTGTCATCCGTCGGTGGAAAGCGATTCACAACAATCCGTCGTCCGTCAATCCTTCCGTACGGCAAAATTTCAGTGTGACAACTTAATATCGTGATATTTCTCTAGTTGGAGGTATATTTTGGTTGGAAATACATTTTCAAGAAAGAACAATTTTGGGGAAATAATTTTCTTACGTGATAAGAATTTATACAGAATTATTAGTTACATTTTATATTCGTGAATTTACCACCAAACATAAATAAACACATATCCACCACCTTGCATTTTATTCCAAAGTGCTTATTCGTGTCTACGGAATGACGTCATAAGGCGGTGGCTCATTCGCCAGTCCGCCGAAAGTTACCAACGTTTGAGAAATATTTGACGGGTTAACGAATAGAAAAAAAAATGTCTTGCGATTGGTTGAAGATCACGTGACCAGCGGAAGGACGGGCGACTGGCGGATGTGACGGATGGTTGTGAGCATAGGATAAAGATGAGGTAGACCGACCTCGCTGGCTGCGCACAACCAATCTCCGTCTCCCAACATTGAACTACGTTTCTGCCATCACGTCTAGCAAAAACGGCGTGGACTGGATATGAGGTTACATCACTGTTTAGTAAACAAGTGCTTTGAGATGTTTTAATACTTCCTCTAACCAATATGTAATGCGATTTGATTGAATTCGAAGTATTTTGTTCATATAACTGTAGTTGAGTTTTGAAAATGAAGACATAAACAACCGCGGTCATCACTGTTGACCATGTGACTTTGACAGTAGTTAATGACTGTGGTAGGTCAATGTCGGGTACGTGCGTAGAAGACGAATAAGCGGTCTACCTCATCTTTAGTGTACGGTTGTGAGTGCAGCCTTAAGCGGGTTGCGAACGGGAGCTGCCGCATGGGAGCAGCATGCGGGAGAGTGTATCTCCGCGGAGCGCGGTCGAGATGGCTGTCTGTCGCGAGGCCGACTGCCAATGAGATGGAGCCGCTGGCAAAAGGAGCCCCGTGGCACGTCACTTCCCTGCGCACGGCGACGATCTTTTGACCTCTTCAGACTCGCTTGCCACTACCCTGACGGATCAGCTCGTTAGTAATTTCGGCAAGAGCTCTCTCTCTCTCTCTCTCTCTCTCTCTCTCTCTCTCTCTCCTCGCGTTCCTCCCGTCTTCCTTTTCTCCCAGCTTAAAGCTCATCAAATTCACAAAACATAATCTTCTTTCCCTCACGCTGAAAACATCACAACTTCGCCCTTTCTCATTGCCTTCCCTCCATCTTAGCTTCGCAGTGTTCTAACCTACCTCCTCCCCCCATGCCGTCTTCTCTTACGCCATCCCACATTCATTATTCATCTTCTATTACCATCTTAAAGTACTTCGCTCTGCCAAGTCATCTCTCCGCTAGGACAAATTCCATTCTGCAAAGCTTTATCACGGAAATTTTGAGCAGAGCCCTCTAGGAAATGTATCAAAGGTGGCAGTGTTCACGGCCATGTGCTATATCTTATCCCAACCCACCACCCTGATATATATTCCTCTGCTAATATAACACGAATGGCGAGTTTCAGCAAGACCAAAACTCAGCTTCCAAGATTCCTTTTCATTACACTTATTTATATAAAGCTAGGAAAGATTTATTGTTTTTTCACTGGTACGAATTAAATCCAGAAACGGTTTCACGAATTTGCAATATGATGCTTTGTATCTCAAATTGTTGTGCAAAATTGTTCGTGAAAAAAGGATGTGAGATATAAGTATTTCAATCTGCAAAAACTTAATTTCATTGTTACTCGTCGAGAAAATTTTTTGGCTGTCTACTAAAGGGATTTTCGCGTAATTTGTTAATTTCCTCTGCAGACAAGAAATACAGCATTGCTTATCATTTGAGTTTACTACGAATTTGACGTGTTAGTGTTTGGTTTACCTGTGAGAAATAGTTTCCTTCCTTTATTATGGAAGGGTATTGTCCTATTGTTTGCCTGCGTATTTAATTACGAGAGCATTCACTAACAAATTACAATCCGTTTTATTAAATAAAAATATTCCACAGATTTTTTTTACCTTTTCGTCCCACATAAGAAAATGCCATTTGTATTATTCTTGCAGTGATGGATGAGTAGTTTAATAAAGTATGATTCTGATAAACGCTAATTAATAAGTTCATTTTATGATCAGGTTTACCAGCAACACACAGCAAAACTCTGCAGCGGTGTATGAACACCTCAGGCTAATTAAAAACAAGTGCAATTACACGGATTTTTTTAAGTATGTTGTAGCACATAGGTTAAGAGAGTATTAAGCAGACGCCTTGTGTGCCGGTAATAGTGAAATAAATATGGCGCATCGGCGGAATGCAAGAGCAGTGGAAACAAGAGCGCTCCGAGATAACGCGCCAGACAACAGTAACAACGCCATGTTTGCCACATGCGAAAATGCGGCTCCCCCGACGGGAATAGAATCCGGCTCTCCTTGGTCGGAGGCAAGTAACCTGACCACTACACCACCGCGGCCTCTATAACTTGTACTAACATTAACGCAAACGCAATAGAAATAAACTCTTCCTTGTCCTGCAATAAATTTTTTCCTGCCATATCCTTTGCCTCACGTACTGTTTTTTGGTATACAAGATCTCAGATTTTAAATTCACAGTATTTTACACCTACAAATGAGTTATTTGTGTCGCTAATGGTACAACGGTTATATATCGGTTCGCTGAAAGCTTGCTGACTGTACACTGCCTTGAAAGGAATGCATTGTTTCATGTTTCTTCTTGAAGAGTATTAATGGCTGTTAGTGAAATAAAATAAATTCTTCAGGGGAGTAAGCTGGTGGTCCATCTGGTTGATATAAAATACTGGGTATAATTTATAGTTCCTTAAATTTCAAAAAGTTGTTTAACTGAGTCTTATCCAAATTTAAAAATAGTAAATATTTATGTGAAGTACATAACGGAAAATTTTTGGTAATTAATGTTGTATAGTTAAAAAAAGAATAGCAGTTTTAAAAAATTTGCAAGTTCTTGAAGTGAACTTTCCTCCAAGAGTTTAGGCTAAATTAATCACCTCTCTACTCCCGCCTTTCATGTTTCGCTTTACACTCGAGTACCCTGCCAAAGTTGCCTGGCGCTTCATAGAGGTAAATGACGTTTTACAATCGAGTGAAAAGATGGTTAGCGCGGACTTCCAGTTGGCGGGCGCCGCCAAGGAGCCTAACTTGTTCGCACGCTGTGTTGCAGAAAGTTGATCACTCGTCGGGAAATCCACCCCCGCGCGCCGCACAATGCTAACTTCATAGATAATCAACGGTGAAATCTTCTAAGTGGAAACTCACCGAGCAGAAGGCCTTAATGGCGAAACCACACCGAGCTCCCAGCCAGCTCAGATTCTGGCTACAAAGCTATCGGGTATTAATCAGAAATTGTTGTGCGTGATAGTTAGCCGTATCTCAAACTGCAACCCCTGGAAGACACCAGTCTTTTTGTCTGGTGAACAATACGAAAACGAATTTTTGCTGCTTAAACACGCCACGGTAAAATAGCACCCGTAAACAGATCAAGAACATCTTTAAATGTTTATTTTTCTGTTGGTAATTTTTTTTTAAGAAAGTTGCAACGAAATATTCATAAGGCGAGTGAGATATTCAAACACTTAAGTAAAGGTACGTGAATATAAATGTAGGTTTTCAAAGTCTTTGTTTTGTTCCCAGGAGGCTATTTGGGAGAGAGATTTCATACTAATCTAACAGAATTTAAATCTAAAAACGACGCACATTTCCATTTGGTTCTAAAGGTGCCTCAGAAAATGCCGTCCCTGAAGCTATTCCTGAAGTATATCCAGTCTCATCTACAATGTCCAGAGTGTGACTCATGATAACAGGCAGAACCACCAACTTTGTATCGGTGCTGCAACAAATGACGCCAATTGCAGTGTCTGACGTCAGGTGGTTCGTAACATGTTTGTGCGTGTATTCATGTTGGCAGTACTTGCAGTACAAAAAATGTTAACAAATTTAAGATTCCCGTAAATGTACAAATACACTACTCTGGCCCGCCTCACGCTGTTGAAAATATCATTGCGTGAGTGACGCCATGTTGACAGTTGTGTTTTCATCAAAATACGTCAGTTAAGCAGTGCGGTTTTTCGTAGGTTATTAATATTTTACAGAAATGTTCTCATCATAATATCGAACTTCCTGGCAACGCTTATCCGCGTCTGTCTGTGTATTCGCTAAGAAATTCTAAACTATTAAGTGGATTTTGGTGCGGTCTTCAAAATAATTTAGAACATTTTTTGAAGAAGGTTTTGGTGTATAATTCTTTTATATTTAATGTAAGGATAGTAGAGAAATGTAGAACCATTTGTAATCAAGTCGTAAAAAACCGCTTTTAAGGCGCTTACATGGCTTGCGCTGACTAAATCATAAGAGATAAATCAAATTAATGTATTACACAATTGTAGCTCTCAAAAAGGTCTACACAAATGTCCTGAATAGCATATGTTTTTCTTTTAAGTATAACCCACAGTAACCATTGTCTTTCAATGTAAAGCTGTAAAAACTAAATTGTTACCGGGCGAAGCCGGGCCGGATCACTAGTAATTAATATTTGTGATTTGTAATACTCCTGTATCAGTCTCCCACAGAACAATCACACACTCACGTGAAGACGTTTTCCTTGTTATTAAAATGCCAGTTGTTTGAAGATCAGAGTGGATATGTTTATATTCGTACTTTCGACCAATATTACATTGTAAATAACACATATGCTTGTAATTCATACTAGAACAGTCTCAGGTAACAAGTGCTAACTTCTTACACAGGCTGTTATTGTTGTAAAATTATCACTGAGGTTACACAATCCCGAAATACAATAACAAGATATAACTCTCTACACCTACCCACTTTTATGCAAAACATGCATCTGTCGTTACTTAGTTCACCTATGCAAACTTATAACATACGGAAATTATTTAGAATGGATTATTTTTAATACGGCTAATAAATGTTATTTAGTATCCTACATATTATGTTTTCATATCTAAAATATGTAATTTTAGTTCAACCTAATTTGAATATAATATGTAAAGTGCGTAAAACAATGCTAGGTATTTAAATAAATTAAAACCGTATTCAACATGTTTGTTCAAGTTTCTGTGAAATTGTCCTTTCTTCAACCCATAGTATAAAAGTAGCCCAGTCGCGTTATGGGGATGAAAACAAAGACACAAATAAAAATATTGGTCACAAAGTATCTGAACTCACCACGCTTACCAATCGGCTACTAGAGAAATGCTTTTATTCCTTCTTAAATTCCATTCTTTCCGGTTTTATTTAATACTCGACACTGTCCACTCTTCCAGTAACACTGCCCATTCTTTCATTTACACTGTCCACTATTTTACTCACAATGTCAACTTTCTCGTCCACACAGTCTATTCGTCTATTTACTGAATCAGTTATGTTTATATTGTTCTGTACATATGTTCATTAACAATGTCTATTTATTATCTACTAATTCACTGACATTACTAATTTGGGCGTACACAGTTCCATTTCCACTTTCTATTACACTAGTTATTTGGGTAATTATTGATTAATTTGTTCAACTAATTTGCGTATTTAAAGTTTCATTAAAAATGCATATGTTATTATTCTGCCTAATTAATATTTGAGCTCATTTGGCTATTTTGTACCTCAGAAATCCATTAAAGGGTACATGCCTCCACAACACTTCTCACACCAGACCCACATTTGTCAAGGGCATATCCAAGTTGGTGAGTGATTAAGGATTTGATAAAAGTAAAATAACTTAATTTAATTTCTATATTTATTTACAATTATACAAAAAACGCATAGTTGTTATATACTAATAACAATTGTCTAAAAAGTAGTATTAACACTTATTTTCCCATCAGTAAGCGCAATCTTTATGCCCGTTTCAATTATAATTAAATTACTTATCGGTGTCTTTAAAATTGCTACAGTCACTTAATCGTCACTTATTATTTACACCCATTGTATTAAAATGCCCACAACCATACAATCCAAGTGTATGCCCCTCACACATCAAGTCCTACATTCCTATAGTCGCGCCTGTCAGTCTTGCTATTTGCTCTCGTGATGTCGCACTTTGCACTGGCTGGTCACCGCGGCGTCGCCCATATTTCCGATGACCACACACACACACACACACTGCACTAATGACCATGCAAGACTGCCAACACAGAGGCACGCAGCGATTATATAGCTGAGGTGGCTTGGCCCAGAAGCTTCCTCGCGCCTCGAATTGCACCGATGGAGATGACGACCAGAAAATTCACGCGATGGCTCCCAAGTCATTCATTCTTCCAGAGACGGGAGTGACGTCATTCCAGTAAGCATTTTCCCTGCACGCGTGGTGGGTCTGCTTCCCCTCCTCCAGGTACTAGTGATGTCATCCTGGAGTGGATACTGTTGTTCCCGCCCGAGGGTGGTAAGTTTACGCCATGAAGGAGGCGAGAAGCGGTGTGTAACAGTACTACTCCACATTCATGATTATGATTTGTATTCTCTAAAATGCATTTATCATAACTTATGCCTTCAATTAAAGCACACAGTGCTTCCATATCTGCCGGTATTCTCCTACTATTCATACGCTGGAAAACTGAGCAAAATCTGCATTAGAAATCTTAATAAACATCTACTCTACTGCTGCGGCCACGGTGGCTGAGCGGTTAGCCTGCTCGTCTCCCACCAAGGCGAACCGGCTTCAATCCCCAGCCAGGCCAATCAGGGATTTTCGCATGTCGAAATCGTGATGGACGATGCCTCTGGTGACGAGTTTTCTCAGGGATCATCCGTTTCCCCCGCCGTGCATTACGGCGCTTCTCCATAATCATCTCAATGACCCTCATCGGCTCTCAAGAACTCGCTGTTAAAAGTATCCCAAATCTCTTCACTCACTCATTACTCTACTGCCTAACGTATAATCCTAGCCCTAAATAAATGCCTCCGTCCCACTTCTCTCTCCAGTTTTACAATTTATTAAAATTTTCTGGGCGTAGGCATGTTTCTTAAAAGATGGAGTCTTAAATTGATTAAATATCTCATAACAATTTCTTTATTTACTTGTAAATAATCCAGCAAAAATACTCCGAACTCAATACCTAGGCAATAATGGCAATCACTCGCTATTTAAAGCTAACATTTACATAATTTGTCCATTACCTCGCATTAATTAACACATTCAAGTACCTTAAAATTGTATTTAGGGCCGTTTTCTAACTTATATTGAATTACATTTAAAAACTGCTCATCTCATATCTGACAGTTTTGATTACATACAAAACTTCTCGGCGTTTCGGCAGTTGTTGCAGCTGCCATCTTCAGGTAAAAGTACCCAGAAATTTTGTATGTAACGACAATGGCCGTGAAAGCCTAGGATATAAATTACAGATTTAATATGTACAATCAAGTGTACATTACTCATACCATCTGTCCCACCTTATTGCAATGCACATATCGCCAGTATTTCCTGTCGGGAATTTCTGGAGTATCCAGAGCGTTTCCATACACAGTCGGACTCTACTCGTTGGATACCTCGTCTTCTGCCGTTCTCTAGTTTGCTACAGCCTCTCACACCATCGTTCGCCACCGGTCCTCTTCTTCAACGTCCCTCGATTACCCGAACTTCCTTCACCATCCACTGCACTTCGCCAGACAGTTATAACATACTCTCGACTCTCTGACTGTGGATGTATTTATAAGGTAGATGCCCTGACCCAGAACCTTCTTCACACCTCGGGACACGCTGATGGAAATGATAACTGCAAGGTTCTTGCACATGCTTCCCCGTCGTCGGCTCCTCCAGCGTGGTGGGTCAGTGACGTCATTCCAGGTCCACTTTCAAACTTACCTTCGCCGGTCTGGCCAGGTAACGGCGTCTGGTTCCGCCTGGAGAGAGATAGATCGTGATGAGTCATTTGCCACAGCACCAAAACTGGCCGCTCGTATTAATAATATACCCATTTTAGTTTTAAGATTTTTTATGGTGCGAGTCAAAAATGTGAAAAAAATGTAGGCGGAACAATAGGTACAGATAACATTTTGAGTCTGGGTTCACGAACCCATGCCACTTTCCAACGGTTTTTGTACAATTTATATGAGATTAGGAGTATTGCCAGGAAGCATACAGTTCTAATGTTCACTTTAAAATTGCCACGTTTATTCGCACGTGTATATGTGTGTTGGGTATATTATTGTAAGAACACTTGAATTTTTATTATTTCTTCGTGCCTCCATACTCGTATAATAAAAATGCATATTATTTTTATTAGCATATTACGCTATAAAATGGTGATAACAAGGGTTTTCTTTAAAGATATGCTAAACGTCTGCATTTTATTTTCAATAGAAGTTTAGGAAAATTCCACAAATAATCTGCATTCGTATTTGCTATGGTATTGTCCTTTATTTGTCCCTCCAGATGATATAAATTTTTATTATCCTTTTTTTTAAAAACAAGTATGTAACATAAGCTTCTAAATAATGATCAATAATGTTTGTGTCTTATAATAAGTATTGCGTTTCATGTATATGACATTTGGTATTTTATATAAGGGCAGTCAATTTGATGCCAAGGGTTTATGGCCCTAATATCTCCGGTTTATAAGGCCATTCTTACTACCACTATTTTAAATTCTTCTTAAACAGAAATTCCTTATAAAGTTAATCAAGACCAATGATAACTTCAAAAATTACTTATTTACTAAGGCACATAATTCGCACGTTTCAAAACATATAACTCTTTAATGTTTGTTGTACTGCGAAAAGGTTTCCGAGTTCCCAAACGGTAACATGAAATTATTGCACATATATATTCTCGTTAAATAGCGCCGGATTTTAATGCAACTTTCCCGCACATGACAACAAAGAGACAAAGCTTGCGGTGAATAATATAGAGTATATTTATTTCGACGAAAAGTACCCCTAAATAGAAGGCAAACCCCTCTCACTAGAGATGTAACACAGAATGCTTCCCTCCAGTAGAATTTTTTTTATAATCTTCTTTCCCGCGTTTTAACTGAGCGGACGTTATTTGGTAGAAACCGCAACAGGGGCTTGGATGCTGCAGCAGGGTTACAAATCTTGTAACAATTACCGTCCCTTTTTGGCCACAAGCCGTTGGTGCTGCTAACCTAAACACATGTTTTCTTACCCATCCGGTCACCCTTATCATGTTTTTACATCTCCCTGCCTCCCTCAACGCCCTCTCTTTTTTTCCCTTGTTTTCTACTTTCTTTTCAATTAACCCCTTTTCGCTGGTAATGACCAGCCTCCCCCCTCTCCCGTCCTTCACCACTACCCCTCGGACACTGGCCGGCCCGCCTCCCCCAACAAATCTTTGTCGTATTTACAACACGTTTTACCGCAGCTCGCCACCCGAACATATTTCACACGCGTGGTTTTCTCTCTGGCCCATTCCCTCGGCCAACACCCTCCCGTGCCTTGCAGTTTTCCCGGCTTTTTGCAACCGTCTCAATCTGCAGCCGACCTTCCTCCTGGGTTCAACACTTTCTAACTGACGTCCCACTTTGAACGCACAGCCCCGTTCCCAAGTCGACTAGCCTACATTCGGTGTTTCGTTAATACGCGGACAAGTTTGGTTTCGTAACTTTCATACACTACTCAAAAAAAGTTTTGCACCACCTGCAATTGGTTGCACATGAAAAATGTTCGCTGGTACAGTCGGCGCTTCACACAAATACACGTGTCAAGTCTGACGTGGTATTCTGTACAGTGTGTGTTTATTTTCATCCCATGAGCAACCTGCAGTAAGTAGTTTCTCAGAAATACCGGTGGTGCAAAACGTTTTTTTTAATAGTACATAGATGTAGGCTGTTCACGGCAAATTGAGCACGTTTGAAACACCTGCTTAATATCAACTTGTATGCGCATTGTGTATTCTTCCGCCACGTGTAAAATTAAAATTGTAATTGGTCGGATCACTTTATTCATGCTTCGGTCACCTGAAACTGTGAATTTACTATAAAATAAAAATACAGCTTAAATTTGCTTAAATATTACACGTATATGCGTGAAAAAACAGAAAGAAAACAAAAAATTCATTATTTACAAATGAAGAACCCGTACAAATTTACCGAGGCAAGTAGGAGAGAACACGATTTTGCGAATTCAGCGCTGGCAATGTTTGCAATCTTTTTAGTCTGTTGAAAGATTTCTTGAGATACTATTTAGCAATAATTGTTTTGTTGCCACCATATTTATATAAATACTAGTCATAGTCAAATACTTCCAAAGTATGAACTGTTGGTACATGGAGTTTGATAAGTCAGTGCAATGATTCAAATTTTTTTTATATAGGATTTTCACGATAATGTGAGCACTTTTGAAAGCCCTCTCATTTGGAATAACAGTCAGAAATTATACTTTATTGTAGCCTTAGACGTTAACTTCCAAGTGCGGTGGAATATACACACTGTGCTTATTACTTACGTGGCAATATTTATTTTAAAAAAAGTGTTTAAAGGTTTAAAATGGCTGAAAGGAAAAAGTAACTAGAGCTTCAAAAGTATTCACTCTACCGTGAACAGCGTATACACAGATTATACACACACATGTTGCAGACATACATACAGGAAGCGTGTCTTCTATCACAGATAAAAACATATTTGAAAGACGATCTTAAAATGGCTGTACAATTCTTCTAGGCTTATTTGAACACACTGGTCTGTTGCATTTGCTTTGGTTGAAATTTAATGGTGTGATGGCCAGAATTAGTTGTCTTTAGCTGTTCCCGTACCTGCAGCCTCTTCTTTTTGCTGATGTTTCATTTCCTACATTGATTTCAGTCTCGCTAAGTTGGGGTACAAATGGCCTGTTATGCCTCTACGCATGCCAATGGTATCTCAAACTAAAATACAATTCCACCGAAGTATATATCAATTTCATAAATTGTCTTTTTGCATTAATAGTTGTAATTTCAGGTAGTTTATAAAATTGAAAATAAGGTAGATTTTGGCCGACCTGCCGTGACGCAGTCGGTTGGTGTGCCACCGGTCTGTGGTGCATGGGGTTCTGGGTTAGAATCCTAGGTAAGGCATGGGTGTAAGTTTAAGTTAGGTCATAAGTTACTTTGTACGCCGTCCCCTGATAACGCTTCAGGTATAACACCGGGAGACGTTAATAAACCTTAAAAAATTCAATTCAAGGTAGTTTGTTGTAATTAATATTGTTTTGGAGAGAGGTGCAAAAAAAAAAAGAAAGAAAGGAACTTCAGTCAGAACTAACACAAAATTACAAATACAAAATTTTTTTTTTAATATTTTAGTGTGTAGAGCTGATGTTAATGTAAATATTAGTCCGACGTATTTGCAGTACGAGTATGCCTACAAAAAGGCGTTTTATTGAGTGGATTAGGTAATTGACATACAAATTAATTTAATTGACCAGAATATGCCCAAAAAATTTATTTCTATCCAACAAATACCATTTTCGAAAGTGTACATCTGTGCAGTTAAGAATGCCAACAATGCAAAGTAAGCTATGCAAGGAATACTGTACGTTTCTCAGCACTAACTGAACTCATATTGATTTAAATTCTACGTAATTAACTATCGAATTTCCAGGCCAGCCTTAGTTCTAACCACGCGAGGAGCAGATCGACAACCGCTAAAATTCGAGAGGCAATCTTCTGATTCCGTTAATGCTGACTGAGCTGCAACTTACTAATAACGCAGTACATAGAAGTCATCATTATCTAGCTTAAAATTTCTGTGGCCTTCAATTTGCTAAGTCTTTTGTTGGTAATACTGAAGATTCAATTCAACCTCAAGCACTAAATATGTTGATATGTGATGTAATGCAGGTTCTTCTTGTGTAACAGCTGCAAAACTAAACCACAAGCAGAAGGCAGGGTACAAATTCGGATAGTTTCCTTTATGGACTAGAAATTTTCAGTTTGTGGCTTTGTGCAAGTCTGCAATGAATAATGAGGTTTAGAAATTATGATACTGCGTGAAAACACGTAAAATATTATTTAGTTTTATAAAGATTCTTAATTTTGTTTCATTTGATTCAGAAAGTTATCAATAAAAAAAAAGTCAGAAATTCATTCCCAATAAATTTTGCAATAATCGCCCCATAATAAATTGCCGGCATTTACTCGTGAAATATCGACTGTAAATATTCTTGGTAATATATCAAAAACACAAGAAAATTTTTATTGTAAAATAAATGCAACTGAAGCTTCAAATTTTCTTTGCCTTTGGACTTCAAAAGTTTCTATATGAAAATATTTTATTTGGTATTAGGCCTGGAAATTTTGTCCACGTTGTCCCACCCAGTAACCGAACAGGCTGTTGCCGTAAATTATGGGTTGAATTTCCCGTTGTTGCGCGGACTTCGGGATCGTCAAGCTGTACATCATGTGTCAACCTAGATGTCACTGGACTGCATAAGTCGGTACGTTTCCGAGATATTTTAGGATTCTATGGTACCGTATTATTCACAAAAGAGAACATAGGCGTTGGGATGAATTGGGTGCATAGTGTCGGAAGAAAAGATGATAAGGAGACTGATCAGGAACAGGTAGTAATTTGGGATATGGAACTGCATAATACATTTGCATTAGTTGGTCGATAAGTTTTGTTCCAGTGAAACCATTAATTGGCAGTGTTTTGCTGCAGCGTGGATGTGTATGAGCAGCCTGTCCTCCCCGTCCATCATCAAAATACATTAGTTCAAAAGTAGCGAGGATGATAGATGTGGACGCGTAGAAAACCATCATGCCTAATAAATTGTCGAACTCTTTCTATTGTTAGAGTTTTATGGTGTATTGACTAAGTTCTGAATTGGTCGAAGAACTGCACGTGTCTTCTCAACACAGCAATGTCACAGATCAAGCACTGTTGTTTTATAACCGTAGTGGTTAAATATATTCCCCTTCATTCCAACCGATGAGACACAAAATCTTAATGTCTAGGAATATTACAGTTTTATAGGGACTTTTGTGACCAACTTACCTCATATAGAGGGAGAAGAATGAGCAAGGTAAAATTTAAGCAAAATATGTCGATTAAACAGAAGTAATATCAGTTTGCATGGACAATAGCTGAAACATATCTTCATATTAAAAGTGCATCAACATAAATTATAAATATAAAAAAATTTTTGATAAGTTATATTTTGGAATATTATCGAAAGCCTCTTGTGTGTGTTAAAAATGCAGTGCCATGACGGAACAATCNGTAAAATTTAAGCAAAATATGTCGATTAAACAGAAATAATATCAGTTTGCATGGACAATAGCTGAAACATATCTTCATATTAAAAGTGCATCAACATAAATTATAAATATAAAAAAATGTTTGATAAGTTATATTTTGGAATATTATCGAAAGCCTCTTGTGTGTGTTAAAAATGCAGTGCCATGACGGAACAATCAGAATTAAAGGAAATTTGTACTAAAAAAACTAATATTGTTACAAACTAGCCATAACAGTTTCAGAGTAATGCAACAAATTGCTTTCAAACAATCAGTATGTCGTGAAGCCTCCACGAGATTCAATAAGAACTGCTACATGCCACGGCATGGAAACAAACAGCCAGGCTGCTTCTACCCGAGTCCACGGTTCACCGGCGTTGGTTGCTGGATGTGAGTGGCTTGATAGTCGCTGAGTGACCATATCCCAGACATGTGCAGTAGGTGACATCGGGCGAACACACAGGCCGAGGAAGAAGCGGCATCAACCTTTGACTCGAAGATGGCCTGGACATTTCAGGCAGCATGTGACCGAGCGTTGTCTTGATGGAATACGGATTCAAAAGTGTGATGAATGAAAGTTATGACTTCAGCCTCCATATCTCTCCGCATGTAGTAGTTGCTGTTGCCCGACATTGCCTATGATACCCGATTGTTCCCACTACCATAACGCCCATCGGTCGTGCAGTATGACGCTGTGCAATGCATTCTGTAAGGTGGTGGTCATCTTGGCATCGTCGAATATGTGTGCGGCCATCATTGAAATCCAAGTTGAAGCGGGACTCGTCCGAAAACACGGCATTTTGACCATCTGCACGCTACTGGGTCTGTTCGTGAGACCACTGTAGCCTAAGGCGTAAATGGTTTAGGCACATAGTAATCCTCTACAAATTAACATATGTGCGTGACCTCTGCGAAGGATACGCCGTAGAACCGGGAAAGTAGGCAATGTCAGACTTGCTGTGGTGTTCCAGCTTTCTTCTAACGCTTGGGTCGAAGCTGAATGAATGGCCCGAAACCTATTTATTCGGGTAAGTCGACCTGCCTAGCCAAGTCCATTCGTAACCTGCACGGAAATTAAAGCCAGATGTGTCAACATTAAGCCAGTTGAACCAGCTTTAAACAAGCTTAGTGTAAATGTAGTTAAAGGCTGTTCGAGAGCCAATTTCCTTTCTAGATTTAGAGAATTCTTTATGGTTTAATGAAACGGTATCGCTGATAACTTCATAAAAATACAAAATCTTTTCAATAATGACATTCATAATGTTTTTTCAGCATAAATACGGAAAATTTAATTAAATATTTATTTGTACACATTTAAAAACTTATTTTAATATAGAGCTTGGTTCAAGCTATAGTTTTTATTTAAGTCATAGCACTGGCAGGTTCCAATTTCTTTAACATCAAGCATTTGTTTCACCTGCGATGATGGTTTAAGTTATGGGTATTTTAATTTTCTATTTGGTCTCACAAGTTAAAATATAAATACGGGAGAATCACAAGAAAAGTCCTCCAAGGCATTCTAATAAAGGAGAAATTTTTTTGAGCAGTAGCCTAATTTATCAATTTTGTACCAGTTTGAGATTTGTACGAAAAAAAGATATAACTTAAAAATCCTTCATTGCAATTAATTTTTCAGAGTATTATTTCCTATCATAACGAGAGAGCTCTGCTCAAAATATTGAAACGATTTCAGGCTCTTGAACGGCCTTAAAGAATATTTGAATTGTTGAAAACCCAGCCAAAAATAAGAAAAAATACTTAGAATGGTTTTGACCCAGAATGCAATGGTAACTTTTATCTTCCTCAAAATCGTTACCTTCTGTCATAAAGAATTTTGTTTGTGAACTTTCACGAGGTCTTTCTTTAGACGTGATTAGTAAGTTTCCTTAAATAAACTAAATAGCCTTAAATTGTTCCGTACCATGTTCACAAAATTAACCTGGACTCCTTACAGCCTGGTTTTAGAAGTAACTGTTTCAATCTCAGTTCAAAATGCAGTTTCTCCTGGGTCGTGTACTAAAATAGATGTTCTGTCGAACTGCCAGGAAAACAGATATAGTGTTTTTTCCCATCAAGTTCGTCGAAATCGGGAATTTAGCTTTATTATTGAAATGTGAAAACATAGCAGCTAGAAGTCATGCAATCAATAAATAAAAATTATTATAAATCAATGAAATTCCTAGTGTCAGTCAAACTAAAACATAAAAAAAAGTGATAAAAAACGAAACATTCCTTGAATGTCCTGTAAGATGGCACGATGAAGGTACACACAGTGACATTTATATATTCCATTCACAGTTACTTAAAACTTATCTTTTTCAAAGGTTTGATTCAAAAGTTGTGAAGGAACCGCGAACAGACTACACAATAAGTGGTAGACCAAAGCCGGCACTTGATTCGCGACCACAGAGGTAGTTTAAAGATGATGGCTTCACTGCCGACATGCAACGAAGAGAAACAGAGGCCCGGTATTACTTTTTTGAGTAGTGAAGGGACCAATACCGTCAAAATTCACCACAGTAATGGAATGCAGTACGGTGATGCATTTTGCAAGTCCGACTAAAAGAGGCCGGTAGGTAGGGCTCGTTGACAGCGAGATAATAAGAAATGGAGCAAGTGTCTCAGAGAAGCAGAACATGGGAAGGAATTGTCAATGACATGCCGTAAGGAAACATAGCCTGGAATGCTTTCAGAAAACCATGGGAAAGCTAAATCAGCATGGCCGAACCGGTAACGGAACTCGAATCCTCCAGAATGCAAGTCGGGTGCTTTACTACTACACCACCTCGCTTGACATGAAAATGTGTGGCTGGAGGTACATCATTAACTAAACACGACGACAGGAAATTTTTTATCGAGGTATACATACACTTTATAAACACCGAAACACATGTATCTGTGCAGAGGTTCCGTGCAGTAACATAATGAAGTTCAACATGTTTTCTGTTCAATGAATTGTACGACAAAAAAAAAAAGATTTAACTTGACTCACTTTCGAATAGGGTAGGGAAGGGCAATTATTATGTACATAAGACCACTGTAAACAAAAATTGATACATTCAAATACAGTTAACATAATTAATAATGTGTATACTTAACTACATTAAAAACTAATTACATATTAATAAAAACTTTAATTCAGCAATGGAGAATCTAGAACATTCACAAAATTGAGGGGTGGGGAGGGTTATTCCATCATGAAAGGGGCAAATACGATCATGGTGAGGCAAATGTGATCACACACATTTACCACATATGAACTTCTTTCTTCCCTTGACACCCATACAGATTTCATGGTACCAGCTCCCACATTTATGGCACTTGATCCAATCCCTCCTGTTAGCAGATAGGCTCCATTTTCTACTGCAAAATCCATATGACGCATCATTCTGTTCTTCCACCACATGGCTTTCTTCTCTACTTGAGAACAATTACTTTTCAGCAAACAATTTGCGTCTCTTTATTGAACCTAGCATCCGTTTTTTTCCTGTAATTATTTTATGCTTTTCGGCAGTTGTCTTAATATCTTCTACCGATGTCAAATCACGAGCTTTCTGCTCCTTTCTTGTTTGATTTGTTTTGGTAGAATTTCCGGATGATTTGCATGGGGTCGGTAAGATTTCATTAAATGGAGAGTATTTCTGTTTGGTGGGAGACATGGAAGAAACCGCAGGTATAGACAGAGTAGAAACATTTTGAGAACTGATTGAACAACAGATCTTTAGAGCGTGGAAGGATTATAACCTGAGTAGTGTCAATGCAGACTGGGGGACACTGACGAGATAGATCAGAAGAAGGACCAGCATTGTGTATACTAGGAGAATTTTCTGTTTAGAATGACGGATATTCTGCTTTGAAAATCGTCGAAGGCAGAAATTTATCCACGAAGATAATACTGGGGTTAAATGGGTAGAGGCCGGTTCACTAAAATCCCTTGGTAGCATTTCCATCGGAGGCAGCTTTGTTCCAAGCAACGGTAAAAAAATTTCCAAGAGTCAGATTTTGTAATTGATTCTGTAGTTGTGAATGCATGTAGTTGCTTCTCGGTGATACAAAGTTTTAAACGGTTCGAATAACGTGCTCTCTAAGGGTTGAAGAGCATGAGTCGTGTGGGGTGGCAAACAGAGAAATTGTATTTAATTGTCTCTACAAAAATTTAGACATATCATTGAACAGTGCGATGCATATCCATCCAAAATAAGCAGGCATTTCCCTGCAAGTCGGTGTTCCTGTAAGTGTTGTAACCATTTGAGAAACAAGTCCTCATTGATGGAGCCAGATTCTGACATAGTTGTTAGAGAGCCAGATGGCAAATTCGCATTGTATAATTCCCTGTACCACACACGCTTAAAAATCACGAATGGCGGGATGTACACACCCCTAGCATTGAAACAGACCACTACTGACACATTTTCATTTCTCTCTACACTGGTCAGTTTGATGACTTCTTTACAACATTCTCACAAATAATTTTTTATTGCCTGTTGATCAAAGGAAACCCTTATTCATATACATTGAAAATTATATCTGGCGTCTATCTGAGTGCTAGTTCAGCTTTTAAATTTCTGCAGAGTTCATAGAAATTGCTTGGGTCTTTTTCATTCCTTGCAGCTGCTCTCATTTTCGATAAATCTTCTGGTTTTATCAAAAAGAGTGAGGATGCCTGGCCATGCACTTAGCAAACCAATCCTTCACTGCCATTTTTTTTTTCGGAATTATCTTATGTTTTAAATTTAATTAGTTTGAAAAATGTAACTTTTTAAGTACAACATTTTTTTATTCTTTAGTATAAAATGTTTTACTAAACATTACCTTTATTTTACATTGTGCCTCGCTTGGTTCAGCGGTTAAAGTGCTAGTTTTTGATTGTAGTAATTTATTTCATTAGATTATGTAGAGATATATAAATAATAATTCAGTTTTATTAAAATCGGGATGCTATTAAATTCTGCCGGATAAAGAACTATTAGATAAGGTGAGGCATTAATTTATAGGAGGCACCGTTTAAGCGAAGCTTTAGAAGCTCTTGACCTCGTTTAACTACCTCGTTCAGATTTTTTTTACCTCCCGCCTTTTATTTACTCTTTAAAAAGGGGCGAGGTGAAAACGCGAGAGCAAAAAAAGGGAAGTGAAAAAGATAAAGCGCGGGGATCAAAAGAACTATTTTCCATATAGGCACAAAAAAGAACGCAGTAATTAAGTAGCCGGTGGCCTGTGCCGTGTTCCGCGTAGCTCGTTAAAACTCCAGGCACGTCCGGGAATAACGAAGTGTGAAATAATTTCATTTAAAAGCTCCCAAGGTGAAGCTACTTACACACCTTTAAACGACACCGGGGTTTGTTACAAAAAAAAGGGTTTCATATTGTTTTAAATTGCTCTAATTGATTTTTATTGGATGAAACATTATGTAAAGACTTTCCTCTTTTTTTTATTTGAAGAGATCCCTCGGCAAAAAAATTGAAAGGATGGATACATTCCTTTTATTTTATATCTGAAAAAAAACACTGGAAGGGAACGAATTTTTGAAACGCGAGAAGAATAAAGTTAATTTTAAAAAGGTTACGTAATTATACAGAATATCTTTTAAAAGGGAAAAAATCTGTAATATATATTAACCAAAGTATTTCAGGAAAAGAGGACATTTATATTTCAGTTAATATTTGTCACAAAATAAATTATTAAATGTATGCCTTGCAGGTAATAAAAAGAGAGTTGATCTTTTATACGAAGTAAATAATATTTTTTATTAGATGCAAGAAGAACCTCGTAAAATAATGTACCTCGGAGCAATGATTTGTTTTAATAAGTAAATAAAAATTAAGATGTACAAGTTAGGTTTGTCAACTACTGCGAGGATATTTTTTTTCGAGCGTAGGGCATTAAAAAGTCTCCAATTAAAAAATAGACGTTCTCTAAACATTATCAGATGTCAGAGCAGTTTTCTGAAATCACTTCTACTCTCACGGTAGTTTCAGAAAACAAGGAATTATATTTATTTATTAAAATTAACGTATGAAAAATATAATCCTCAAAAAGTAACCAAAACATGCGTTATAAAACATTATTAAATTATTATTTCTGAAACTACTTTCCATATGCATATGAATACTGGCACGTGCTTTACAAAGCAAAAGCACCGACCACATGCGCTGCAATTATGTTGCAATCGCGAGTCAATCCAGCCCAGAGTGTTCACATATAGGCTTTTCACAGCTAACTCAGTACTTTCGAAATAAACGTTTGAAAAATGCCACTGCCCCAAACTGCATATATTTTAACGGGCACCCTAACTCGCGTGCATCCAGTAAATTTGGTAACGATGGAGGGAAAGTAGTTCCACGTCTTGACGTTGAATTTAAAGTGTTAGTAAAAAGTATGGAATACTAAAATTATTTCTTTTGAATTCTTTTTTTTTTAATCTATATAAGTGAAAGAATGAGAATTTTTCTTTAAAATACTTACTTTTTTTAATTCTTTCGCAGTTTCACTTGACCCACGCATGATTAAAGTGATCAGTCTCATGGAAATGTTAATTTTACACATGGTGTAAGAATACACAGTGCGCGTACAAGTAGATCCTAAGCAGGACTCCCAGAATCGTCCAGTTCACCATGGGCAGGCTATACGCCAGTTCACGGTCAGTTCAATTTTCTGCGGAACCTCCTGTTTCCTCGTCTGATCCACGCGGAAGCATATGGCAAGTGTGATCTTATTTCACCTTTACGAGGGCGACGGTAATCTGTTAGAGGTCCGTCAGACACAAGCGTAGCGCCCATCGGCCACCTACCGTGAGTTCCTTACCGGCCGTATTACCTGTAACAGGATTCCGCGCAGGCTTGCGCATGTTCTGCCGCAGCATCTGGCACGACATTCGTCACGGCGTTTGTCTCCTTGTGCGGCCGAGTTCCTCCGCCTGGGGTTGATAACAAGACCTGTTCCTATTTTCCGCGGCAGGTCCCCCACCAGGTATCGAACCTGGCTAATTGTATCGCACTTTCAGAACGTAGGGCGCTCGTCGCGGCTACCAGTCGGCACGAGTTGGTAAGAAACTTAAAAATCTCCTCCATGTGAGGTCGAAACTCTCTTAATACATTTTAAAGTACAACAGAGACAAATAATACTGACGACGAAAACTTTCAATTGCTGTTAGAAACCTTACTAAATATATAAAACAGTACCTCGTAATAAAAATTGAATGAGAACGGTTTTTTTTTTAATTTACACAACTTTGCAGCTTTTTTAAACATCCCTTGCTTTAAATGTTTTGGTAACACAGTGGTATGACCACATCTATAAGCTGGGTGCTAACTTTAGGCAGGAGTTCAAAACTCAAAAAATTGGCATTTTTGCAGGACTTTATGTTAACAGTAACCAAAATTACGCCAACTGTTTAAAACCTTGCAAATACTTGGAAAAGAATTACTGTGGTGACTTCACATTTATCGTTTTCAAACGCGGAAAACACACTTAAGTGAGGACTTAACTGTTCAAAAGACTGCAGTAAAAATTCATTATTAAAAGAGCTAATTTTTAAAGCCTTCACAAGTTACAGGCTATTAGTTCTACGAGTGGGGTCCATATATACTGTGAAATGAATGCTTACCTGCGCGCCGGCCGAATGCATCAAAGCTAGTATTCCAGCTAATGTCGTGGAAATTGCCTCACTTCCAGACTGTCGAAAGCCTACGAGATTTGATCAAGAATGGCGAGACTGAATGCGTCCCGCCAATACGATAATGTTTTCTCTCCCTCTTGCAGTGATAAGGATCGCAGTATTTAGGTTGCGCACATTTTTTTCTCGATAATTGGGTTAAGTGATAATTTTAATATTTCGACCAACACAAGTCTTCGTCCACAAGGATGAAATGCAGGCACGCTTATGCTCATCTGCAATAGTTTTAGATTTACATTACATTTCGGAGCAACATTTTAATGGCTGTGGAAAGATTTTGCTAAGCGTGAATTTTCTTAGTATAAATCAAAACTAATTTTAACTACATTAAATATTTTGATCAGATTTGTGTAGTTTATAATATATTTGAGTTAACAAAACCATCAGAATAGTGTAACAGTTTATAACTTTTATTTTTTTAAATACGAAGTTGTTTACTTCTTCCAATAATAATGAATACCTACAACAAAATCAATAAACATGTAAAAGTTAATTGTTAAAAATATTATAAAGTTTATAATTTAATACTCTTAATTAACGAAATTATAGAATACAAATTTTATAATAATTCGATTTTTTTTAAATTTTATACATTTTGTTAAAAATGGTTTATCATTAAAATATATTGATTTTGAGATAACAAAGTTGTGAACATATTATTTTAATATCAAAACAATTATTCTTATAAATTTTATATTTCATAGTTTATATCCCTAATTTTTTGCATAACTATATAGCAATTTTTAAATCAAAAACTATCGACGTATTAACTATTACTTTATAAAGGTAATGGTTACAAGTGTTCAAATATCGTGTGAGTAAACCTAACTCCATCAACATATATTTCGCAGTTAAAATTCTGTTCATTTTAGATTACAGGAGACCTTACCAATGTCCTTAAAGGTGGAAATAATTTGTTGTAGGAGAAAGTTCATATTTTATGGTTAAAAGTTTTCATCCAGTTACCTATTATTCAGACATCCACAAAGTCATCTTAAATGTCATCTGCAATAACTAAAAAAAAATCGCAGCCATCACCAACTTCAATATCGTGTGCGACCGTTATGTTTACACACGCCAGCTTAATCTGTTTACCTGATTGTAATCCCAAGAGAATCATGCTCTTGCGAAATTGAATCTAGAATATGTATTTGGTTACAGTATGCCAAACACAGTAAGATGTATGGATTCATTAAGTTTATGTTCTTGAATTAATATATGAAAGAAAGAAAACATTCGTTATTAAAATAACCTCTCCTCCCACACAGTTGTTATCAAACTACGTGAGGTGTCAGTCAGTGTGTAAATGAAGTTGTATCGATCGAAATGTAATACAGTAGAATCCCGATAATTCGTATTGTCAAGGGACTGATTGTTAAATATGAATTATCGAGATATTCAAATTAGCGGGTTACCAATAATCGGGAACAAAAAAAAAAAAAATACATAATAACGAGATTAATGCAAATTTGCATTAATATATAATGATAAATGCATGGCTACATATTATGTATACATATGTATACATAAATCAATAATATCATCTATTAAAAAAACATAAAATTTACGTTTAAAAAAATCTATAATTTTCTTTTGGTCCAAGCCTTGCATACGGGTATTGTCGATGGCTTTGTCAAGCATGTTCAAAGCTGAAAATACTTCATCGCCAACATCTGATTTTGCTGAGAAATGGCGCACGTTGTTGATGTATTGTTAAGCCACTTTAGGTGTAATTGTCGGCACATCATCTTCGTCAAAACCTTCACCATCAATGTACTGAGATGGAGCCACAATTTCGTCATCAGTTAGAATCCCCGCTACCGCTAGGCCATCATCAAAATCGACGAAATCTTCAAACGTTATAGAATTTTCTTCATTTTGAGGAAGACAATTCTAATTCACAGGGCATTCTAAGTCTTGTTCAGTAACTGCTGATGAAAGTTCCACCTTCGTGAATCCACAAGCACGAAAACAGTTTTTTATTGTGCTTTAGCTAACACTTTGCCACGCCTTGTGAGCAATGTTCATGGCTGAAAATAAGGTGATCTTATGATCCTGCCCATCTTCGATGCTGTCAAGGAGGTGCATCACTACTTCCTTGCGGTAAAAGGTTTTAAACGATTTAATTATGCCCTGGTCTAGAAGCTGCAGCTTAGAAGTAGTGCTGGCAGGCAAAAACACAACATTAACATGACTGAGCAGTGGGGTATTGTTGTGGACCGTACAATTATCCATGAAAAGTAGAATTTTTCGCTGCCTTTTCTCCATATCAGCATTGACTGATCGTATCCATTCCTTGAATTATTCGCCTGTGATCCACGCTTTTTTGTTTGCACGATAGATCATCGGAAAAGTTTTTATGTTTTTAAAACATCTTGGTTTGGCTGATTTGCCTATCATGAGCAGTCTCAATTTCTCAAATCCATTCATGTTGGCGGCCAACAATATGGTTACACGTTCTTTACTATTTTTTCTGTCATGACACTTTTCTTCCTTAAAACACATTGATCGGTTGGGGAGACACTTATAAAATAACCCCATCTCATCGGCATTAAAAATGTTGTTGGGTTTATAAGAATCGATTATTTCTCCCAATTCATATTTCCACTCAGAACAAACGTCGGCCGATACACTCGCACTTTTCCCACTAAGCTTCTTGAATTTTATGCTGTGCCTTTTTTTAAACATATCAAACCAACCATCACTAGCACGGAAGTCTTTAATTCCCAATTCCCATTTTTTCTGCGTAAACGTTTGCTTTTTCTCTTAAAATGTTTCCTCCAACTGGTACATTCGAATTCCGTGCTTGCGCAAACCACTTTTTTAAATTATCTCCAAGTTGCGAATACTCGCCAGTCTTAAAGCGCTTTACTTTGCTGTTTGATGTCTGGGAGGCGATTTTGTCCTTGTTCTTCAGAATTGATGTTATTGTGGAAGGAGGAACGTTATAACGTTTGGACACGTCAATTTTTTTATCACCACCGGCCACGGCGTTAATGATTTATTTTTTTCTCTAACGGAAAGACACTTATTAGCTCTTTTCGGAGGCATGGCTAAGACCGAACTGACTAACTTTTCACTCGCTCTGCTCCTTCCTACCCTCTCATAACCGTAGACCGGACAGCAAGGCGCCTCTTAGTTCTGGGAATCACAGACACATCGCCCCACAGCCTACTCGGCGTCATTACTTGTCTTTCAAACCCTCCTACGTCCCTCAGTACCCTTCCAGTCTTTTTTACCCTGCCCGAATCGCATAAATGTAGAGCTGGAGTATAGTCTAGGGTTACAAACATTACGAGTTATCGAGATTTTTAAGTTGGAAATAACAATTATAAGACGTTTTAATTGAGCTCGAGCACCAAAATACATACGTATTATCGAGGGGACCGGAATGCATTGGTTTTTTACGAATTAAAGGGATTTTCTCAAGGGACCGGCAAGTTTACACGAATTAGCGGGATATACGAATAATCGGGATGCGAAATATCGGGATTTCACTGTAGTTGTTATAACTTATGAATGACTGCCTGTTGCAAATAAAAATAATATATCACTGGGTTAGGTAACTCTAGTTTGTCTACAGACGTTAGTGAGATATGATGAAGCATATATACATAGCAGAGGGGGGAGGGGGAGGGAGAGAGAGAGAAAGAAAAAGTCAATGAACAACTGTGTTTCTGAAAGAAATTACGAATTTTCTAAACCTTTTTAGTGTAAAAATCCTCTAAATTCGTTTATTGGTACCAGTGAACATAAATTAACTATGTTTACTGGTTTTGCTTTAAGAAGAATATAAATACTTGTCTCGTAGATATAGAAAAATAGTTTAACAATTTAACAAATATCACGAAAATATAAACAACAATTGTCACATGTTTTTTTCCAGGCTGCAGTGAAATAATTATGAAATGTTGCGGGGAAATAAAATAGTGATACCAAAGAATAAGGCTTTCATTGAAATGATATAATTGTGAAATTCTAAGGAGTGTTTATATTTTTTAACTATATTTAAACACTTCCCCGTGATTCTGAAATTCAAATGTAAGTATAAACCCACCGTGATACTAAATGTACTAGTCAGACAAAGTTAACAAATGAAAAATAATATTTTGTGTCTCTGAAATGTCTTAAGGAAATATTGGAGTCGTTCTGTTCACTTGATATATGAACACTTCTTTATTCAAATAAAACATTACAAACATCTTGACATAAAATTGCAAGGTTGTTGTAAACTTTAGTGAAATAAAATGTAATACCCTAGTTTACATACAATACGAGAGTAATAATACAACATTTTTCACATGGGAACACTCTTTTAAATCTATAATTCTGTAATATTGTACTACTGAATGCAATCACAAATTTTGATACCCAGAACGAAAAGAACTGGTCGCACCCATATCACATTCAAAAATAGAGAAATTAAGTCAGCCTCATTAGCAGAAACTACGAATTAAAGGATAGATATTCGTCACAGAATGTTCACAACTAGTTGGCACTCAATTTCTCTAATCGCTACTTGATACCTTTCTATTCCATTCGCTGTAACAATACCTCATGGCCAGGGAGGTTTAGTACCTGTAGTGAAATCATTGCCTACAAATAAACTTAGACACGCGCGTTCCATTACGACTTGCCTTGAATCTTCCGGCTGCCTTCGTTCTTCGTGCTTGTCAGCGTACAACAATCGTCAATCTTTCTGCAGTCTTCAAGAATCAGAAGATCTCCGAGTGAAGGAGGCTGGCTAAAGTTTACGAATAATTTTGGGGACACTTTCATCTCAGTGTATTACTTATAAACGTGTATGTAAATATGCATACTTGCATGCCACTTTACATAAGCAGTAGGTCCCAGTGTTCTGGTAACACAGCGCTTCTATTCTTCGGGACGTATAAATACAAAACATTATTGGAGTATGGTAGCAAGAAGTTTGAGCTGCCAATTAATTACTTTTTCACTTTAAGTATCGACGGTAATATAGCATTTTTATCGAATAAGTCACTTTAAGTTTGGTATATTTACTGATTTCTCCATGCAATAATTCAAATAATTTATTTGTATTTTTCGAAAAACTTGTGAATAAGGTGGCTTAAAGTTGCTGTGGTCGTTTTATCAGTCACTCATATTCACGAAGGTTACCCCCCAATATATATGGCATTTAAGGATGGCCTTCGTGGTAAAATAAATGGTGGTGTAAACACACACATAATACAGTTCGGACGATTTTTTTTTTTTTTTAATATCTGTTTATGTTTTCAATGACTGTAACTGTGTAAATATTCAACTCTCCGCTTGGGTATAACTGAATATTTATTATGATAAATGAGGCATGAAGGAGTTATTCGATAAAAAAGGTCACCGTTGGACTGCAATGAGGAGCCGCGAATACCAAGAATCTACTATGGCAGCCACGCAAGAGAAATTAGTCTCATAACGTCAAGTGACGTTAAAGGGCCGATGTGGTGCAGTGGTTAGACTAATTGCCTCTTATCTAGGAAAACCGGGTTCGATTCCCGGCAGGGCTGCCCTAGGATTTTCGCATGTGGGAATCGTACCGGACGATGCCGCTAGTCGGCGGGTTTTCTACGGGATATCCCGTTTCCCTTTCATTCCGGCACCACTCCATGTTCAACTCGCTTCACCCTCATCGACTCTCAAGACCTCGATGTTAAGTGCTGCCCAAATCCTTTGTTTACTCAAATTACATTGCGGGGAGCAAGAACTGCTCCCTCCTACCCACGTCCATGGTTCCCGAACACCCACGGCTACAATAAAGAATATCAACTCGTTAACCCCCCTTGTCCGTGATCAAGGAGATGTTATGCACGAAGTATATTTATGGTCCGCAATGTACACAGCAACGAATCAGTGGCTGGTCTTTCGAGCGTTTTTCTAGTGATCTGTTGAAATTTCTGCACCTCTCTTTTGTACATGAATAAATAAATCAACGAACATGCAGTATATATTGTTCACTGGTTGATAGGAGCACGCTCGGCACAAGTGCAGTGCACATAAAGGAACCTGCAACACTTGAGCTAGGAAATGAATTGGGGACTGAACTGGTTAACCCAACCGAGCGACTCTATTGACGACAGGCGGTGGAACCATAGAGTGCGTATGTGTGTGTGTGTGAGAGAGAGATAGAGAGTCTGATTTCACTGTGCCACCATAGAGCAACCAGTGAGTTGAATTTTAAAGAGTGGAATGATATTCTACTCTGCCTTGTGGCGTCTAAGTCACGTAATATTTCGTCTGGCGAGCCCCAAAATCCCGCTACGCCAATGAGAGCTCCTTCACAGCTCTGTGAGCCTCTGGCGTGCATGTTAGTAGCTAGGTCGGCTGGAGAATGGGATGCGTCTCAGGGCAATCCCCTGTACGCCCTAGGTCCAGTTTGTTGTGTTAAAAGGGACGCATGCATCGCGGCTATATCAGGGCTGTCTGGTGACATGGCCACAACTGTAGCCAAGAGCACACTCCGAAGGAAGAAGGGTCTGGATAGAAAGGCACAGCAAGCCAGGCAAAGCGGAGAGGGCCTGGGAAAATCTGTGAGACAGTCGCGGAGGATAAATTTAAATTCCTTTGCCTGGATTTGGGCTGGATAGAGTGGGGTAGATCAGTTAGCAAAGATAGACTTTTGTGGGTTTGGTGCGGGGTGATATGNGGCGGAGGATAAATTTAAATTCCTTTGACTGGATTTGGGCTGGATAGAGTGGGGTAGATCAGTTAGCAAAGATAGACTTTTGTGGGTTTGGTGCGGAGTGATATGAAATATGTACGCTGCTGGGATGTTACCAGGGCTGAGCTATGCGGCTCTGGTGGTGGGAGACCGAACTGAGCCACCCACCCTACTGATGCCAATCATCTTTCTGTAACACAGAAAAAGGTTGTTAGTGTGTTACAGGCATAATATGTGGAAACGTATAATTACGGATAATAAAACTATCACATTTTCTGCGACCTCGCTTGCAGCTGAGTGTAGTGATGTGTGTGTTTAAGTGTGTATTTTAGTGTAGGTGTGGCTCCACAGAACCCCCACCATCCACTGCAGAGAGCTTCTCGACGCCTAACGCCTTGGGATCGGCAGAGGCGAGATACCATGCATACAGACGTCGGTCGGATGAGAGAAGCGTTTCGGCGTGAATAGAAGTGCACATGCAATGTATATCACAGGGCCATCATTAAGCCAGGGGCTATGCAGTGCATGCTTTGCCTTGTTCTGCGATCACATAGTTCTTCGAAAATTATTTGGTACATGAGTGTATTAGGTGTGTTAATAAATTGCAGTAATACGGGTTTCCCAATGTTAATATCAAGCAAGTGCATACCTGAGGGCCTGCATTCAAATATTTAACAATTTAAGGTGGCCTGTGAGCCAATGTGCTCTTTGCCCGCTTGTATTTCTGAGTCTCGTCGGGGTACCACAATCGTTGTAGAATTTTTCTGCTATTTTGACGATGTGCTCATTAAAATTTTTTATTTTTAGTTTATTGTGTAGATCTGCAATGGGACAGTATCTAGACGCATTTGCAGCAATTCGTAGGCATTTATTTTGTACGATATGCAGATTCTTAATATGTGATTTAGCTGCATGTGCCCATGTGGGCGCAGCATATGTAATGAAAGGCCGTATAAGCATTATAAAGCAATACTGCTGTATTTCGCGTTATAACACTTCGCCTATTAAGTATGGTATATAGGGCGGAAAGCCTGGCATTTGCACTTACGCATTTCGTGTCTATATGTGCTTTCCTGGTGAGTTTTCGGTTCATGTGTACGCCTAGATATTTTATATCTATATGAGATATAGGTTCACCAAAAAGTGTGATTTGCGGGCAATTGGCAGCTTGAAGTAGTGCCCTCCGTGTGAAAACGTTCGCCTCGCTTTTCCCGACATTAATTTTAATCCGCCATTTTGTGTAATATTCTTGAGAGGCTGTCATAGTAGTTGCCTTCGTGTTGCTAAGCTGAGGCCATGGGAGCGACTGAAAATGACAGTGTCGTCAGTATAGCAACCGAATTGCACCAGTCGGTGGTCGGGCTTCGGTAAATCATGTATGTAAATATTTAATAATACTGGGCCAACAATTCTGTCTTGCGGCACTCCAGCATAAATAGTTCCGCTGTCTGCTTTCGCCCCTTTGCATTACACAGAAAAAGTTCTGTGGTTTAAATAGCTTGCTAGTAATTTAATACAGCAATCGGAGAATTTAAATTCATATAATTTACATAGTAATCCAGTATTAAATACGCGATTTTGGTCACGTTTACATTCTCGGTGGAAAAAAAAACTCTGCAGCTGGAATGCACTTGCGGAAAGTTCAGGAGGCACTGCAGCATCCATCCTGCCAACCTTTCACTCTCAAACTTCGAGAAAGTTGATAACGGCTGCTAATTGATGAGCTCCCCACGTCCCGCTGTCTCGACTTGAAAGACGCGTGATGGCGGAGGGAGAGGAAGAAAGCGTCACGTGTTTTGTCGCGCACACGCACACACACGCGCGCGCACACTTACAGCGCTCCGTATCAAGGAGGATAGCGGAAATCAATAACCAGCCACACCTTTCTTCCCGCCTACCTTTCTTCGAACGTCGCGGGATCTCTCATCAGTCTTTGTTGGCACTCATTACGGCAGCCATTCGTCTCTCGCCTCCGCCGCCCCGCCTGCCATCTGAGAAACTCTCAACTTGCTCCCTTCGCACACAAAATGGCGACTGTCTTACTTCTGCAGTCTGCAGTCTGCCATCTATCCTCGCCGCTGACTGCATCACCTCCTCGCAAGAAATATTGCTATCGCGTTCAGTCGTCGTGAATAATACACGGCAATTAATGTTCGCCCAGCTCCACTTACTGCAGAGGAGGTGGAATTACTCCTAATATTTTTTTTAAATATGGTTTTTTTTGTGACGAAAGAAATTTTATAATCCTGCTCATAAAACTTGAATTAAGTTGATGAAGAAATTTACGTTACAGCTCCATTTCCCATGCTCAACTTAGTATCGGAAAATCTCCAAGGGCACGCAGAAATCCAATTTAAAAAAACTATAATAAGATAACTTATAATTGCACTTTCCTTCGGGAAGTAATTTCCTAACTAAGGGGTTTAGTAATTTTTTGTATAAGTTTCTCTACAATATTTTATGCATTTCCAAATTTCGGATAATTATTTTCAATGGAACAAATCTCAAGTTCCTCGGAAGAATAAATTTTGAAGCATAGGTCTTTTATACTATTTGTCCATTAAGCAGTTTAAGAGCATATATGTGTGCTATTGTTAATATATCGAAAAATAAATTTCATTAATGTACAGTTATTATAATTTTATGAATAATAATGTTTTTAAAGTCACCATAACTCATTTTGTTAATAAAAGTTTTTATTATATTATTGCCGGTACTAAGAGAAAATCCAAACAGATCAAAATGAACCACAATAAACGAGTATCTCATTGCTTCATACAGCAGACTGATTTCATTTACTGTCATAAAGGTTCTTGGTCTGAAAAATCACCAAGTGTTATGATGTTTTTGAGCAGACTAACATTTTTCATGACGAGGGGGGTGGGGGGGGATAATGCAATCTCTTATAAATTACAAAATGGGCTTAAAATATTGTGTCAGTATGCGCAAAGAAAATGGGTTTCAAATATCGTTTCAGTACGCACGAAGTAATTTGTAAAGATAAGTATTTTCGTTCAGTAAGAAATCTTTTAATTAATGTGCTAACTCAAGCGTGTCATATTAACAAACTAATGGCAGCATAACCTATGGAAGTAATTAGGGTGTAAGGAAGAGTTTTAAATAATATCGCTTATTTTTTAATTTAATTCCATGCATGTCCATAACTTGTGTTCCATATAACCATTTTTTAGCTAAAATAATGTAATTTCGTAATTGAATCTAAACGAATAATTAAATTACTCGACCAAGACTTGATTCTTTATATGATGCATGATTAATGCAGATCCTATACACACTGTGATTTTGAAAATGGCTTCTGTACTTTCATAGACAGCTGAAGAACATCATAATTGTTTATAGAGGAGCAGAAATACGACAACGCAAGAAAAACATTAATTTTGGTTGCTCTAGATTATTAGGGGATAACGTGTTCCATGTTCCATATACTGTTTATCGGTGTTTGGTATAATTGAAAATGATTATTGATCACAGTAAAAATGATACAATATTAATTTAATATAATTTTAGGAACAGCCCCTTTATGGAAATAAAAAAAGCACTATTATTTTGTCAATAAAAAACTTTGACGTTGTATTTAATCTTTAATAATATTTGCAACAAAACACGTGCTAAAAATTGTACAGCTAAGGTAACGAACATTTTCCATGGGGTAACACAATAACTATCTCAACTTTAGCTAACGGCAATGACATTTACAAGAGTAAATGTTTATTTTACCTTGGCCTGTCGTTATCGAAACGTCAAGTTGGGACTTATTTCACTTAGTGATGCTTCGACGGAAGTTTGATAGAATCATAGAGTTAGTGGAGACGAAAACTTGGCCAAAAACCTCACGTCTGTAATTTAAATTGCTGCCGAGCTGAGTGAAGACTGGGGAAGGTTATGCGTGATGGGATGGTATGAACATGTATGAGGGAACAGAAGATGAGATGGAGGAATATACAGAGACGCGCGGATAGAGGGAGAGAGAGAGACATGAAGTATCTCGAGCGAGGGCATAAAGACGGAATTTCTTCCTACTTGATATGCTATAAGGAAACGCGCAGCTCGCTCTTTCTCCACAGACAAGAACACGAAAACTTCTCAACTAAGAACTACGTTAATTACAAAGTTGAAAGTTTCTCTCTTTGCTGTAGATAAACACCGCCTTCCTTTATTTCAGACCGTAGTTTTGCCGTGTAATTAGATATTGCAGCTAAAACACAACTTCTACCTCAGCTTCAAGGAATATTCCAGATTAGCAGATGTTACTTATACAATTTTATGGCATGGAAATATCAAATATCCTCTAAAAGTTTTTTGAGAAACCCACCATAATTTCTGGTTTACTTGCTAGTTAAATTAAATGAAGTATCTTTTAAAATCTAATAAGTAAACTTAAAATATTACGATTTTGTAACTTGCGATACTACGTTAATATAAGTACATTTTTATTAGAAAAGTTAAGTTTCTTTTTTAAACAAGCTAATTTAAACGTTACCTGATAGAAACCACTTATGAAATAAGTTATTTTCAGAAAACTTGATTGGATAATGGTTTGTTTCTACTTGTGATTATGTTCGTGCTAGTTTGTTTCATTCAAAATTATTTAGCTTAGGACCTTCATATATATATATATATATATATATATATAATATTATTATTGAACATATTTGCCCCCAATTCCGTAAAAATAAATTCACTCTGAATTTATTATAATTGAACAATAAACTTAAATATATAGCAGAGAACTTGTTGTCACAAACACTGCCGCAAATTTAATACGCCGATATATTTTTTATTATTAAATAATATTTGAATAACACCAATTATCATTAAATAATACTTTTTTTTTTACGTGGAACGACTTTTATTACTCACCTGTCGTTGACGCTTGCCTAAAGACTGGCCATCTCGAGTTCATACTCAAAAAAGTATATTAATGTCAACATTTTGCTTTCTCATCTTAATTCCTTTAAAATTGATTTTTGTGGTTCTTATCTTCACTTTATTAAAAATTTACAAATAAGCATTTTTACCATTTAATTTACAAGCAACATTCAATGACGAAGTTTTTCCCCTTGCACTCATTGAAATTGAAAAGCAAGTGCAGAAATTGTCAGGAAAAAGTATAAAAAGCATGGGCCTACCAATACCAGATAACATAGTAGATTCAATAGTTAACAATGACTACATCAGGGAAACTTCATATAATATATTATAATTGCACATCACCGCAATGGTTATTAGTATTTATCTGTTATAGATAGATATTTGCTACCACGGAGTTTTTTTAGGTCTTCTTATTCTACACAATTCTTTATTACAAGATATTGTTACATCTTTAACGGTTTAGACAGCGTATTGCAAGAGAGCGCGCTGGCGGCCAACATTTTTCTAACTTGATTCACTGTTATGTCACTGCTTATTCCTTATGTTACTTTACGTAACAAAATATATGCTAAAACCTTGCCAGAGAACATAAATATGAATTTTAAAAAAAAACACGTAAATGGGATACGTGGTTCTCGAGTGATAAGCGCACTTAGACAGACAAACAGAGAGACGTTGAGTTCTAAAATATGTATTGAAGATTAACACTAAGTAAAATTAAACTTCACTTTTTAAAAAAACCTTAACAATAATTTTGTAGTCCACACGAGTGGAGTCGCGGGCACAACTAGTGGAAAAGAAATCCGCCAAGGTGGGTAGTGCTCATGCAGGTTCTGTATAGCTTAAATGGTTTGGGAAAAGCAAATGGGCACGTAAAAGGTGTCAGGATCGTCGTGTAAACAGAAGCGCTCAAGGAAATGTGGTACACACCAAGTAAGTATTAAGCTCGCTATAACTTAAAGTGTTCGAGAACAGCAAACGGGCACATGATGCGGTGGTGATGAAAAGGGGCTAGGGGCAGACTTTTCATGCAATTGAAAACGGCCGAGTACAGTAAAAACAGTATTGTGGTGACCCAGATTGATTTGTTGGTGGCCATAAAAATAATTTTTTAATACAGGCATCAGAAAAAAGTTATGGCACCAACGATAATTTTGTTATTACAGTATTTAGTGGCAATAACCAAAGGACTTATGTGGTCATCAATAAATTGAGTGTATTGACAGGCTATCTGTTCGCTAGCCGTAGAAAAAAGTTACTCTGCTGGCAGCAATAGCTAGCAGTTGGTGTGACTCACAAAATTGTGTTGAATGTTTGCAGGCTTTTGGCAAGGATGGTCCATACCGTATAAGAAGGCCACTTTCTGACAGTCAGTGAGTGGCAATTGACTAATACGAAACAAACAAAGTGCCATTTAGAAAATCCTGTATCAGCTGATGCACGAACGAACAAAAGTTAATATTATGTTGGCTATTCTGAGTGCACTGCCAACGCACATCAGACAAGCAGAAAATACGCGATAAGAAAGAGTTCCAAGTTTAATTAATACATTTTATTTTATGTGATCACAAAACAGTGGTTGTTAGTGTTAAAAACTAAACTTCGTGATAATGTAGTTATGATTAGGTGATCAAAATGAAATGTACAATAGAACGATACGACGTGGAAAAGTTTTCTGAAGTTGTGCTAACTTCAGAAAGCTTTTTCACGTCGTATAATCTATCTCAAACCTTACTTTCAACACATCCATGATATTAATTCCAAAAGCATATAGAAATATTACATAATATTTTTGAATTATTTTTTCTAATAATTTGACGAAACGACACGAATTTTAAATGTATTTCCAGCCCGTAACATAAGAATTATCAACTTTAAATCATACGCTATCTTTTGACCATAAAGAGAGTTACTCAAACTTCGTCGTGACGTGCTGCGCGCTATCTATCGGATATTCTGCGAGCTATTACCAGCCAGAAATGAATCTCTTTTCAGCGTGATAATAACGAATTTACAAACATATGCCAATAGTTATATTTTTCCACGAGCTCTGCATAATTTTTAAAGTAACATATATTTCATATACAACGATTTGGAGTACAAGTCATTTATATTCGGCCGGTAATCGTTCGTCTACGTAAATTATAAGCCATATTGTTCTCTCGAAACCCATCTCCTTGATTCCGTAGACACGCGTGAATAGTTTTTAAGCAATTCTAACGTTATTCCACGTCACTTATTTCCAACTCGAATATATTAGCTATAAACTCCAAAGTGTAATAATAGATACAACAGACCGTCTCGAAAATTGTAACCCAAATTCACTATCTCGGACAAATTAAAAAAGAGTTATCAAATATCTAACATTTTATATTTTTACTTTTATAACCTACTTATATTTTTAGACAGATGTCAGTCTTAAAATATCTTAAAATTTGTTTAGCATTACAGTACAATGAGAAGTGGATTAGCTGACAGCGTGTTGATAAAAAATACACAGCCCCGACGTGACGGACCAGCTGATGGCGGAAGGATACGTAGTCAGATGTAAACAGTGGCGCTACTTTCGCCGAGCTGTTAAAAAGTGGCCTTCTTATATGGTACAGAATATATGTAAGGTTTAACAACAATTTTAAAACCAAAATCAGGATGGCCTAGCTAGGTATCAAACCCGTGGACCTCTCGAATGCGAGTTCGGTGTTATCATTGCGCCACGTCCTTGCTCTGATGTTCAGGGTTTTCAATTGAGCACGCACGTATCGTAAATCTATAAAGTGGCACTCAGCCAAGACCTAAACAGTTTACGTCACGAAAAATGTATTTTCTAATATAATTCATGTTTACTTCTAAACATTATAAACATGACGACATAAGTGTTAGAGGAAGGCTGTGTCTTTGTCTTAGTCCTTTATTGGTGGGAATATGTTCCGTTCGTTGAACTTTGATTTTCAGAAACACAGTGGTCCCAACATAAAGCCACTTAATAGAAAAAGGGGATATCCAAGTCACTTCATTAGTTTAGGAAGAGTCTAGATGTGATTTGCAATTTAATTCCTCCTTTCTTCAATTATCCATTTTATTTTTAAAGACACTTGCATTGAATTATTGTTCTTTATTTGTTTCAGTGCCCAAACCTTGAGAAAATGTACGTCTGTATTATTTATTATTTCTCATTGTAAAAAATTTTCTTTGCAGAGTGACGACCTCGTAGCCGCGGTGTTTACTTTCTGTTTAGTATGTTCGAGAACATAGCAGATAGTGTAACAGCATTTATTCAATTAGAATTAATTTCAGTTTGGGTGGAGTTCAGGTTAGACCGCCACACACGCCGAACCCTAGGCGTTTTGCAGTTTGCTGACGAAAAATTACGTAGGAAGCCCGATTTTATGCGTTCGTGTGTAACTGAGAGTTTGAGTTTTAGTTGCGGCCAGCTTACATTATAGATTGTTGTGCTATGTCACAGAATATTTTTTTTGCACGCCTGTAATTTTCTAGTGGGCTGCTGGAAAATCATCGTTTAGTGCAGTAAGAGGACGATCTTATCCAAGTGTAGATGCTGTTTTTGCTCTATGATTCAGCACCTCAATGTTGGAATTTTTTCAGTCAGTAAACTTATTAATTGTACCAGTGGTCATAAGAGATATCATGATGACTGAGCTAGGACAAGCGGCTACAACTACTTGAGAACATCACATGTAAAACTTAATTTCTTTAATTTAAACCATATTCCTAAAGTAATATTTTATGTAAGAATATAAGTTTACCCCATTTAATATATATCACAGTAGTAGCAAAACGGTGAGTTTTGCAAATGTTTCTACTTGAATGATACCTCGAACTGTGTGTTAAATAAATAGCATTTAATTATTTAATGGTTATATTAATTTTATAATTAAATACATTAAACTATCTTAATTCTAAGGTATCTCACTCATAGTTAGTACAAGTGGCATACTTTTTAGGAATTTTAATTGAATTCTCAGATATAGATATTTTATTGGGTTCGTTTATTTTAAAGCGTCGTGTGTAGGTACATTTTCGTCATGAGGCTATCAAACAAAACTTGAATATTTGGCTTTCTTGAAAATTTTTGTCACCTAGGGATTTGAATACAAACGGAAACTTCTGTACTTTTGTGATTTAATGTCTCAATTAAGTATTTTTTATATTTATGTTAACTAATTATTTAAAACAATTCCGATCATTGGAGTAGCATGAGAGACTTTTCATATTACGATACCACTACACGATTAATGATGTGAGCCAGCTGTGCAGAGGAGTTCGGCTGCCTATTCGCACGAAACGCTTGCAGTGGTCTCCAGAAATACGGGACATGTGACGTCAGCGCTCACCCCTCTTTGTACCGCTAGGCACTACTCACACGGCCTTGCTCGGCCCAACCTCCCGTCTGGTTCTAAGAAGCTTGGCAGTCATGATACTCACCGTGTTGAAAACCGCTCACACCTAGTTTTAAGAAAACCGCATATTTGTTTCCAGCAATTTTCAAGTTTGTTCCCCGCTTATTGCTACACCGGGGAATATATAAGCCTACATAGTGAAATGTAATTCTACACATGTATTTGAAACAAAAATTCTTCATACATGAGCGATGTACGTAAGGTGTAGTATATGACTTCAAAGAGAATATCCAACAAAAATTATTGAAACTGAAAACGCTTACAGTGAAATGGTTTCCAAAAAAGACCCACGTTTTAAAAGTGAAAAATCAAACATTTCTTACATTTCCAGTGGTAAAATTATAAACTCATAATTTGTAATATATATATGTATAATTAATAAAAATAGAGGAAGTAGTTCAATTAACACAGAATTATTTACCTATCATATTAACCAACTGATTATTTACAAAGTCGTGTTATCTAAATGCGATTATTGAATTATCTTCGGCCATTTATCAACAACTGGGTTCTTGTTATCCTTTTCAATTCATCTTTTCAATGTTAAATAAATTTTAGATTTCAGACGTTCCGCAAATGAACTGGGCATTTTTCATTCCACTGAATGTGAAAAATACCCACCATCGGCATACTGCTCGAAGAAGGTTTAACGTTAATTATTCTTATTCGCTAACGTAAGAGTGGTAAAAGGGGTTCAAAGGAATACATACGAAAGTGAACTTCTGGACATCAGGGCACGTAAGACGATCAACATCTAGTTCGACATATTTGACAATATTATTCCATTGTAGTAAACTTCTATTGGTACCATAGTTTGCTAGGTCGTAAACTTACAGTTCAAAACATCCTATGTTAGAATCCCAAATAATACGGGGCTGTATATTTTTTAATATAACGTTAGGTTATTTTTAATTATATGCCGATCTTCTTCTCCTCTCCCCCGGCACTTAACATTAAGCAGAGGCTTAAATAAACAACAATTAAAAAATTGTTTCCGTGTATATTGTTACTATTTCTCTAAAGTCAGTGGGCTAAACCAAGTTCGTTAAGGGATGGAGGTCTTAATTAAATAAAAGAGTTAATTATAATTTCCTTATTTTATTAATAATAACTACAACAAAATTCTCTGGACTCAACGTCTCTCAATACATTTATATAACTTACTGTTTACAATTAATGATTTCAATCAATACAATATACAATTACCTCAAATAAATTAACATAATTAAATAATTAAAAATCAGTCGCAATATAGAGTGTATCAAAACCTATTCAAATATTTTACAAGTCATATGTCCTGATTTGACATTTTCAACATTTACAATTAAGTCCGTATCACATGCTATTCAGTCCCACCTCAGTTTAATCCAGGTCCCACCAGTCTGCAATGTTCTAGAGTTCTCCGAGCGCCCTCGTGCACAGTAAGTAGCCTTCACTCGTTTGGTTTCACGCCCTCTCATCCATTCACAACACAAATACCTCGTCCATTGTCGCCTCACTATCTCCCGTCGTCGACCGTCCTCTACACGTCGCTCGATTACCGCACACACCTAAAAGGCTTCTACGAAGACTGCCGGCCGTTGGACCGCTGCAATAGTTATAGGGTCATAGCCCATCGCCCAGAGTTTTCTCTAAATTCCACGTTGCACCGAGGGTCCTAATTCCCAGAATATTCTTGGGCATCCCCTACGCTCGTCGGCTTCTCCAGAAGGGGGGTGGGGGACTGTTACTCCGTACAGGAGCCGGGCGGCACAACTGGGCAGACCACCTACAGGGATGATGAGGGTGGAGGGGGGTCAGCTCTTCCACAGTGCTGGCGTGCGCATGCATAATGGGAACTACGTGCGCGAGGCGAGAGGTCACGCGCATAGCAATATACTTGTGACATATTCATATTCGAGTTGTGTTATTTCAGTAAACTCGCACTTGTTATAATCCTTTCGCATACAGCACCACCTGGTATCAAAATATTAATTTGTCGTAATATAAATTTGTCGTAGTTATTGTTTCCGAAAGCAGTCTTATATGCCACGAACTGATGTATTTTGTACTGTTACGAAATACATAGCAATGCGGAGATAATGCTATAAAATGGCTGCTTTACACCATACTATTTATGTAGCCATTCATCACTCGCTGGTTCTCAAGCATCAGACAGTTTCTGAGCAGCGTATAGTCTACATAACTGACAAGTTTCCATTCACGGCAGGTGGCCACTGCTAGTTGTTGCAGAATATGCAACCACACACCAACAGGAGCACATCCTACGCTAAATTTACGATTATTCCAGTAGTTCAATCGTCCTTCGACGAACAAGGCCAACAAGGCCGTCGTAATGTTCCATCGACTCAGAGCTGTGGCACCTGCAAACTGGTGACTTGGCTACCACACGTTGAAGCTAATATATAGATGAGTTTTCCTGGCAGTAATCACTTACGCCGCTGGCGAATGGTACCCGGAGGTAGATAAGGTACACACCAAGAGAAAGGTGATCGGAGCACAGCGCGCTGCGCTACTGGCCACCACGAAAGCATACAGGACAACTTCAAACGACGCCTTGCAAGTTCTGGCAGCAGAGCTCCCACTAGACTCACTGATAAAGGAACGTGGAGAAATCAGTAGAAGGAAATGGGTGGAATTTATCCCCTCAGAGGATCAAAATATAATCAATGAAAGAACACCTGATACCTTGCAAGAAAGGTGGGAGAACTCTGAAAAAGGGAGAATAACGTATGAGATCTTTCCTGACGTTCGGCTGAGGCTGCGCATGAGATGGCTTAGCATAGGTCATTATAGTGCGAAGTTCTTGACCGGACATGGAAACTACAAGGCGAAGTTCTCCTCGTTTGCTCCAGTACAAGACCCGAACTGTGTGGTGTGTGGGGTATCTGATACGTCCGCTCACCTACTCCATGACTGCCCGAAAATTGAGGATCTTAGATCCTCTTTTGAGAAAAGTTATGGACAAATCTACCTCCAGGCTATGCTTTCTGTCAGAGTTCTGGCACCAAAAGTCCTAGAATTTCTGAAAGAAGCAGGTAAAAGAAACGAAGACTTTGACGTGTGGTGGTTAAGTCAGAGCCTCAATCAAACACTGGGTGTGGGCAGGGATGATTCGGAGAACTCAGAAACCCAAACTGTCTAAGCACCTATTTCCAACTCTAATTCAAGAGAACAACAAACCCGACAGCCCTACACCCGCACCAAGTCCAGAAGCAGATCAGAAGGCACCAATTGTGTGGCAGGCACAGGTGCCCAAAATGACTGGGTCAATCCTGCACTTGATTGACCCAGAGGACGACAACCCGGAAGTAACAGTTACACAGGATGAGACAAATCCAGAGAGGCCAAATGATCCGGTCTTGTACGTAAGGGAGGTCTTTGCTCATGTTGCTCGCAATATGAGCAAACTCCTAAGGGACCAGAGAAGAAGAGCAGTCCACGCTATCAGGAAACCAAGGGAGAGTGAGGTGAGAGACACGGAAGAGATAAAGCAGGAAAGAGCGGAAAGATAAGTCTCTCTCCTCAGATCCCAGGTATGAACAAATGAGATGGCCCCGAAACAGACAGTATATTTACCATCGAATGGCCATGTGATAGAAACACTATTGATGCCTCAGTCAAAGCCTGGCCCTTAGGAGCCCACCCGAAGGAACCATGGGAGCTCTACGAGGTCGTATGAGGAGCCCAGATGTCAAGACTGGAAGATCCAAAAGTCCTAATGGCAGCAATTGCCCTACTGGTTAGATTAAGGAACGGGGGAGAGAAGATCCTCTTCCCCCACGTGGAGTGTGTTGACAGGCTCACCGTTGCCCTAGTGGGTCTGTCGACGCATACTGAGGCACTCCTGAGCTTGTTCAAGGAGTGCTTCTGGAGAAGGGGGGAAGAATTCGAACCGTCTAAGATCTACAAGGATGCCGCCCGCACACACGGGAGGCTTACCTTTGACTACAGTAAGCCCTTCACGGGGTACTCTGTTGTCAGATATTAGTCCTACTCGGGCGGTACCTTAACCAAACACCGGATGTGACTATAACCGATTATGACCTCTTCCTGGATAAAACTCTGTTTTGTTCCAGGAAACTCCCAGCTAAACCGACCCCAGCGATGGCCCCGGAATATGATTATGGATAACGGAAGGAAGACGAAAGTTTTTCATGTGATGGATAAGGCCGAAGGCCTGAGAATGGTAGCTGAATGAGTGTAATTTAAAGTGTGAATGAAATCGAACGTCTGCAGTGTGGTGTAGAACAATGCTCTTTGCGTCCGGGGGAAAGGAGGCGGTAAACAAAACTGGTTACCAGCTATTTCCCAAATCGAAGTCCTACACAGCCCGGGCGCACTGGGCCGAGAAAGTGCTAAGGGAATGCCGTCATACTTAACTTTACTCGTGAGCAGGACAAACGCGTGTGCCATAGTGTGTAAATGTAAATGTGTAAGTATTTAGCTGTTATGTGTTTAAATTATTTTCGAAACAGTATGACGGACTCAAAATTCAAAGTTCCCGGTAGCGCCCTGCAAAACGAAAGAGCATGATCTAGCTTTTGTTTGTGGGGGATAACGTAAAAGTAGAAAGAAGCGCTCCTGGTATGACCTTTTAATGGGTATCGGCCACCAGGAGGGGAGGTTTGGTGAGGAAAGCGCCGGTTCCACCGGGAACTTTGTCCTTCGAAAATTATTCGTTCTATATACATGAAATCAAAACCATATTAAAGTAATAAGCATTATCTATGATTTTTCAAAATTTCGTCATTCCAAGTCTCTAATTTTATATTAAATAGCCAAATATAAAATTTTTTTTTTAAAACTCTACTAGCAATAATATTTTTTTCCCGGACTCTTTATTGAAAATATCTTTTGAGCTCATGAAAAACCATAGAATAAGGTTTGTTCTTTTCTTAAAAACAAAATTGCTTCGGAAATTTGATTTAGGAGAACAAATATCAATTAACTTCATAGAAATAGCGGATTCTAAGCGATTTTTTAAACATATTTTTAAAATCAATGTGAAATAAACGTATTTTGATAATAACATTTTTGCACTGGTTTAAATGGAACTATCTTAATTCAAATGTAATTTGTAATATAAGGATAGCTTAGTAAGATTTTATGCTAAATTAATTTAAAATCCAGGCTGGGTTTGTGTGTATTGATGGTTGTGGAGTAACCATGATTTCCGCTTCCATTCAACCTCAAACTCTAGTTACGTGGGCGCCACTTGCAGTTGCTTGTTAGTACAAGTGTGTTAAACTACATGAACAATGGGCGATTTGCAATTGAGTAATAAAGGCTGCCAGAAGTGATTGCAGTATATGTTAGACACACCAACACCAGTATTGGTGATGTAAGGTCTGCATGTATTTTCATTGTGGCCAATGAGCAGGCGGTCGCAGCACGTGCCGGTACCATTCGCCTTAGTAATATGCAACTTGTTGTGCACGCAGGTGCGTGAAGTTGCGGACTCACGGCGCTGTTTTATTAAATTAAATTTCCATTTAAAATATACTAGATGAATGTTCCGATCATTTTGCTACTAATATTTGTTGTTTATATAATCCCAATTTCAACTTGTAGTTTAAAAACACCTGGAATATATACAACGCTTTACGGGATGTTTCTGTAAAAGCATGCAAAAATTAAATTTGGAATAGAGTCCGCATCACGGAACTTTTTGAGATTGGGAACGTGTAGTCCAGGGGACCAGCTAAAGGAGACATGGGCATAAACTTGTGAGCTACCCATATTGTATGTGAAGTTCACCTATCGTCCGCAAGGTGGCTCTGTCGTCCCTACATTAACACAGTACGTGCGTGTATCCACGGCAGATGCCAAACACATGGGATATTTGAACGGAAGGGGTAGAATCTCGTACGCTGTTGTCATTCTTGCGTTGATGTTGGTGACCGCCACTTTGAGAAACTCGTGTGAGCCACAAACGGATATTTTTACACCGGTTCATTAAGTAATGGAGTGGTCTTGTACATATCTACTTATCAACTGTGTACACACTCAATGTCAATACTCCACGTAACTAATACAGACACCTGTATTTGTGTTAGACATGTTTGCGCCCATATCTCCTTTCGCTGGCTTCGTGGACCACACGTTCCCAATCTCAAGACGTTTCGTGGTACGGCACTTATTCCCAGTTTAATTTTTGCGTGCTTGTAGTGAAAATATCTATATATATTTCCTTTATTTGACAGTTATAATTTTAGTCTGCTATTAACAAGTGACAATTAAGTGTCATAGGAAAAGTTTCCATATAGCGAAATTCACTAGGGCATTATACCCGAACAATAACCTAATTTCTGCGAAGAGGACCCAATGAGGATGCAGTTTGTTCCTGTGTGAGTCTTTTACTAAAATAACAAGAAAAGTCAATATCATATTTTTCATTCCTTTTCCATTATAAGCAGGAATTTTTTATTATACGCCCCTTAAAAAAATGCACCACTGGGATTATTGAGTTACTCGATTGCTCAAGTCCCAAGATAAGTTATGAAATGAAAATACACACTGTCTATAGAGAATACTATGACTGTCATTCCGATGTTTCTTCGTGCGCCTACTGTCCCAGCAAACACTCATAATGAGCAACCAAATAACAGGTGCGCAATTTTCTGCATTAATTATGAGAAACATTAATTGTGCCCAAAAATCATATAAGGAACTAAAATTTTAAAATTATTTTAGTGCTGAAAATTGTTTACAATTTCGTAAAATTTATTAATTACCTAGATAAACAGAGAATATCTGTATTACATTGCCACAGTGAGTTGGTTTTCGCGTCGAGCAGATTCTTCCACTGCAGAAGACGTGTTATATATATTTTATGTAGTCAGATTTCTCTAACATTTGTCAATGAATCATCGCATATAGTAAATAGTTAAATAAAAATCAAACAAACTCTTATGAGAAAAAAAAACGTGGTTCTGTTTTTTTACAATGCTCCGATAAAATAAGCAAAAAAAAAAATATCTCCTCACACGCCTGGAAAAATTGTAATTGTGATAAGCTGTAAAAAAAAATGTTACCTGAACAAAATGGGTTCATGGTATGGAACCCGTTCACAGAAGGTGTCAGTATTTTAGTATAGGGTTAATCCTAGAGTAGTGAAGCTTACTATTAAATAGTGCCTTGCCAGGTAGAGTATGGAGAAAGTGTGGAGAGCTTTGGGCCGCTTTTATTAGAAACGCTATTTACTAACACCTGAATACTGCACGCTTCTCACAGGACCCAGGAATATAACAAGGTTTAAACATATTTAAATTTCTCAGATATTATCTAGTAAAATGCCTATCAGAGAAAAGGAACATTCCGAAATGTGCAATAAATACATGCACATTGGAAAGTAAAAAAAAATTATTATATTTATTGGTACCACATGTTACTGAAAAACAAGCTCGGCAAGATGGCGGCGAGAGCGTAGCACGCGCTCAGGTAGCTCCGGTAAGATATACAATTCTGGCCTTTCAGTCGTAGCCATTTAACATTAAAAGTGCATGTTTTAGGTAAGTGAATAACTTCCGCTGCCATTAAACGTATTATTCGAGTCGGTTTCATGTTGTGAACACTTCAATCAACAAAAAATTTTCGGTTATCTGACCATGCCATGATGCCCAAGTAGGTTTTGAAGTGGCTGTAAGAGTTAGAGCAGCAGGGATGGCAACAGCTGAGGAAGATACAGTATCGCCTCGCTTCTGCTGCGCAGGAGAAACCTGAATCAACAAACAGCCCCAAGGCATTCACAGAATGCCAGAAGAAGTCGCCACCTTCTCTGTTAAATTACAGAAACAACTTGATACCATACGTAAAGAACTACAAGCCGTTTCCGACAGTGTTTTGCGCCAGGATGAGCTAATTGACGAACTCTAACAGTCCAGCAGACGGAACTGTCTTCTTTTCCACGGCGTTGCCAAAAAACCAGGTGAAAATGTGACCGATACGGTTCTCAAAATAACGAAAGAAACGCCGGACATCAACATCGAACAAAGTGCCATCGACCGGGCACACAGAATAGGCAAGCGAAACAGATCTGCTGCCCAGGCCGTCAAAGCAGGAAGAATATCGATCATTGTGAAATTTGTGAGTTACCAGTTTCGTTCCATGGTATTCCATGCTAAAAGAGCCCTGAAGAGCACGCCCATCCTCATAACAGAATCGCTGACGTCAGACAGACACCGCGTCTTGAAATCCGCAAAAGAAAATTTTTGTCCACGTTGTTGTTGTACACAAGATGGGAGAATTGTTGTTCTGCACGCGAACCGCCGTATTTACTTATCCACTATGCGGGAACTTGTTAACATTTAGTAAATCCATCTGCCGGTGCTAGCCATGTGCTAGAATTTCATTTTGTTTAATTACGTGCGTGAGCGTGTTTGCATGTGTGTGCGTGTGTGTGTGTTCTCAAGTCCTTGTATGTACATCACTACAGCTGCCATGCATCTCTGTTATATGGAATACAATGGTAAGTCTTCCTCACTTAGTTATAATAATTTCTTTAATTTTTCGAACACATAATCGACGATAGTAAAAGCAAGTTGGTAATACTGAGCCCCACTACAACGTTTTTTCCGAGAAATGTGCGCTCTACCTGTGGTCAATGATGACTGTCCTATGAGCCCCTCGTCTCCCCGTCCAATATGCACCGCAACAACAAGTGCGACTCGCGGGTCTCACTTCCCGCTGCTAACGGTACTCCCTCCGGAACTCCTGCTAAAAGTCGCGTTAGTAATGTTCAGCTTGTCGCCACGTCTGGCTCAGCAACCACCAGTGCTATTGTCTGTCTCATATAAGTTGGCGAGATTTTGACAGTCAGCGAGTGGCAACTTACTGTATATGAAGCAAACAAAGTTCCATTTACAAAATCCTGTATCAGCTGATGCACGAACGTTCAAAAGTTATAATTATGTTGGATATTCTGAGGGCACTGCCGACGCACATCAGACAAGCCGAAAATACGCGATAAGAAAGAGTTCCTTGACTAATTAATACATTGTATTTTACGAGGATACATAACAATGGTTGTTAGTATTACAAACTAAACTTAGTGATAATGTAGTAATGTATAGGTGTTCAAAATGAAATGCACAATAAAACGATCCGTATCCAAATTTAACGCAACTTCAAAAACCTTTTTCATGTCGTATCACCCCTCTCCAACCACGCTTTCCAGACGTGCTTGATATTAATTTCAAAAGCATACAGAAATATTGCATAATATTGTTGAATTATTTTTTCTAATAAATTGATGAAATATATTCCAAATTCGTGTCGTTCCGAGCCAGTAATAGAAGAACAGTCAACTTTTAAAAGACGCTATCATCTATTAAGCAATGGAAACAGCCCGCACCTCGCTCTGTCGTGGCGTACGCGCCATATAGTATCTTTCCTGAAGCATTACCAGCCAGAGAAGAAAGCTTCCATGCTAACAGATTTACGTACATATACCAATAGTTTTATTTTTCCGCGAGCTCTGCATAATTTTTAAAGTAACATTTATTTCGTGTACAGTGATTTTGAGTGCTAATAATTTCTATTCGGCAGATAATCGGTCGTCTACGTAAATTATACGCCATATGGTTCTCCCGACAATCAGTTTCCTTGTTTCCATGTTAACGAAGGAAGTGGGATACGCGTGAATAGTTTTTAAGCAATTCTAACTTTATTCCACGTCACATATTGCGAACTCGAATATATTAGCTATAATGTACAAAGTGTGATAATGGCTACAACTACCGTCTCGCAAATGTTAACCCAAATTTACTGTCTCGGACAAATTAAAAAAGAGTTAGCAATTATTGCATTTTTTGCAACGTTTCATATTTTTAGTTTATAACCTACTAATTTTTTTTAGACAGATGTCAGTCAAAAATATTTAAAAATATGTTAAGCATTACAGTACAATGGCAAGTGGATTAGCTGACAGCGTGTTGATAAAAAAATACAGCCTCCACTTGACGCACCAGCTGATGGCTAAAGGATACAAAAAAGAAAAGTAAATATTGGCGCTACTTTCGTCGAACTTTCAGAATCTGGCCAACTTGCATGAGACAGACTATATACTAGTACTCTCTCAGAGACTAGCTCGCAATACTACGGCTTACCACGCTGCACATGTCAACAGCCAGTCACTACTCGGCCACATTGACGAGTTTAAAGCAATTTTTAGTCCTCTACATTTTCATGCAATATTATTGTCGGAAACATGGCTTAAGGAGAGTCTCCCATCTTCACTTGTTGACTTGCCGGGTTATAATTTATACAGAGTCGATCGACAAGGTAAACAGGGCGGAGGCGTGGGAGTTTATGTGCATAATGATATTACATTTAAAACTATCTGCAGCTTTCCTAGTCCTTACTGCGCAAAACCTGAGTGTTTAATTCTTGAATTAAACATTTATACACAAAAATGATTGACTGCCGTTGTTTACAAACCCCGTAAGTTATGATCCATTGATGACTTAGAAAACTACCTATTTGCGATACTTCCTAGTTATGATAATTTTTTGATTATGGGCGATTTAAACACCGACATCTTAACAGAATCACGTCAAACATTGCTCTTTGCTCATCTCTTCTCTTCATGTAATCTAGCATACTGTCCTTTTGAAGCCACCCACCATACTTATGACGCGGACACACTGCTTGACCGTACGTTCACGTCAAAGCTGACAAAGTCCTACACTGTGGACAAATCAGTGCGCCGGGTTTATCTCACCACGACCTCATACATATAACTTACTCACTTCTTACGCCAAATTTGTTACCGAAAAATATCATCTACAGAGATATGAAAGGATTGACATACCACAATTTATTACCGATGCTTCTGATTTACAGTGGAGTGACATAGATTATTTGCTTACAGTTATTGACAAACTTAATTAAGTGAACTCCTTATTATACAAATTTATTGATAAGCACATTACGAAACAAACAAAGAAGGTTTCTCGTCCACCAGCTCCGTGGATGACCCTGGTAATTGGAACTTTTTTGGCAGATCGAGATAATGCTTTTCGTATACATAAATCTTCTAAGAGAATAAATTATATCCTTGTATTTATGAGATTCGAGAAATATTGTTTACTCAGAAACCGGTGTACCCAAACCATTAGAACGGCTAAGATTGCGTACGCTCGCCGCTTGATATGACGAAATTCATGCCCGCGGCATCTATGGAGCAGTGTTGAAAATATGGATGTATAGTTTAAAAACTCTAAAAACTATGACCAAAGAATCAATCAAAGTGCTGACGAACTTAATGCTCATTTCACAACTCCGTATACCAGTATCAATCCTGAAACAAAAAAATAAATCATCGTCTCTTATTAAAGCCCACATTCGCTGTGTAGAAGAACGTTTTTACTTTAACGCCATGGCACCTTTGAGGTTATGAAAGCCATCAAGCGAATTTAAACCAAGACCGAGGGTAATTACAGAATTTCAATTGACATGAGTAACCTAGCCTTGCCGTTCATTTTAGAAGCGATATCTAAAATATTAAATTTTTCTCTGGTCTTAGTCAGCTTTACAAATCAGTGGAAATCTGCTTTAGTAATACCCATACGGAAGACAAATAATCCGCAATGTGCCAGTGATTATAGACCCATAAGCATTCTTCCCACAATTTCCAAAGCCCTTGAATATATTGCATACCAACAGATAACAAGGTACATTATTGAAAATAACCTGGTGGTCGACCATCAGTCTGGCTTCAGAAAGGGCTTGAACACATGTACGGCTCTTCTTCAGGTCACTGATCACATAAAACATAACATGGATAACTGTTTGCTAACGATTTTGACACTATTAGATTTTAGCAAAGCATTCGCTTCCGTTGACCATGGGCTATTACTTGCAAAGCTTAAATCAAATTTTAATTTCTCCAAAATATCGTTAGAATTGATTAAAGTTACGGGTGGGCCGTTATCAGAGAGTATAAATAAAGTCGAAATAAATAAAATAATAAATAAACAACAATCCGATTGGCGCACAGTTAAAACTGGAGTTCCCCGGGGCTCTGTTCTGGGATCTTTTCTATTTTCTATTTTTATTAATGACCTCCCTAAGCTGTTAAAACATGGTTAATACCATCTCTTGCAGACGAATTCCAAATCTACCTGCCAGCCCATCCCGGTAATATTGCGTCATCAAGTGACACAATTAACTATCAATTATCAAACATCTTAGAATGATCAATAAATGACGGGCTACTTACTATTAAACGCTAAGAAATCCCAGAGCTTTATAATTGCATCCAAGAAACTACTAATATCGCCAAACGTCACTAGCACTCCTAATATAATACTTGATGGCGAACCGATTCCTCTGTCAAGGTCCATAAAAAACCTAGGTGTACTGTTAAGTGAAACTTTGACATAGAGAGAACATGTCACTTACATCTGTTAACAAGCAAACGTCGCTTAACATTCATTTAGAAGGCTTAAAAAAAATTTATCCTCGAAATTGATGAAGACTTTAGCAGAATAATTAATAATTTCACGCCTTGATTATGCCGATACAGTCTTCAATGACCTGCATGAAGATCTAGCTCAGAGACTTCAGCAAATACAAAACAAATGATACGTCTTATTTTAATACCATATAACCAAATACAGACATATTCTCTCATCGCTCGATTTAAAAAATATACTATCATTGCACAAGATCTGCTTGGCGAAGAAATTATTTCTAACAGGGTGTCCTCGATACCTTTTGTCTCGTTTCTTACCACCCAATACTTCCAACACTCGTTTTTTCCATCAACAAAAGCTTCTAGTACCTTAACACAACTCTTTTTTTCGCTTCATCTTTTATCGTCACCGCAACCAAACTCTGGAATTGCTTACCCCAGGAAGCAAGAGATGCAATTTAAGTCACTAAATTAAAAAAATTATGCTGGGACAGCTTGGTTAGGCTATAAATATTTCAATGCACTTGAAGTATGGGTTTGATATAAACAATATTTACCGTGGAGGATCCTCTTTTTTAATACCTCTAACTTATTTGCTTTTTGCTACATGCAACTGTAGTGATGTTTCTGATGCTTATGTTATTATTTAATTAACTAAATATACAGTTAACGGATGTAGGTGTGTGAACGAGCGTGTGCGAGTAAACGTTGCATTACTTTTTTATTTTATGTTTATTTTTAGGTAACTGACATAATTTTAGATGTAGCAAACATGAAATATCTTATATAAGTAAATTTGTTTGCTTTTTTCCCGTGTTTAAATAGTTATTTTCTGTGAATTCTTTCCTTCAGAAATCCTTAAAATAATTTGCAGTTTAGGAATTTTTGTAAATCGATGTTATCTTGTAGTTAATTTTTATAAATAGTTCAATAATATGTATGTGAATATATATGTAATATGTGTATGTGGTTTTGTGTATGCGTGTATGTAAATGCATAAACGTATACACATAAAAACATACATCAAAATTGAAATCATGTCAGCTCACTATACAGCTAATTTTTATTTTATGTAGGTTGCTTTTATATATTTCATATAAGCTACTATCTAATTTAAAAGTAGACGTTAAGTTTTGTTTCAATTTTTTATTTTACTTTTCTTTTTAAATATAAGTGAAATGTTTTATTATGTAAAGTATTTAAGTGTAAGAGAAGGTGATAATACCTTATCTTCGCAACAGAACATAATTATGTTTTATTATTATTATATAAACTTTTAACTGTTTCGTCAAACGTATTGTCCATTTTGTGTTATTAATTTACTTGAAAATGATATAACGCACAATGAGAATATGTAAAAAAATTTTAAGAACGCAAGATTCCTCTTTGGGTTCTTGCATTTCCCAATTATCTTAATATATTTTTCTTGTGAATTGTATTTTATATATACTGTCATTACCGTTACTTCTCAAACTCACACAGCACATAATACAATCGTTTGAGAATGTGAATTTTTTACTTGATTTGGATGTTCACGCTTAAATATTTTCTTTTCACGAAGATTTGGTTTAAAGCAGGTTCAATTACAACACCAGAGAAAATGGTAGTAAAATGAGATGATAATTTTTCGCACGCACACTTCCAGCCGCCGGGAAGACAAATCGCGATGAAGTTGATTGCGAAAACACAGGAGGGAGGAGGCGGCTGGTGCGAAGTTTGCAGGAATCTGAGGTACCCTGCACGAATACTGGAATAATGTCGTATTTCACAGCAATTACATCGTGCCGCTCTACGTGACGCTTTTACGGCCCCGAAACTGCGTAAATGTGAAATATCTGCCACGTTTATACGCCTCTGCAAATAGAATATAGAAAATGATATGAGCGAGCGCCGGCAACTCGCCAGTTTATAACAATAGTGCAGTTATGAATCAAAGTCCACGCTTCGCGTGTTGTTTATTCCTAATAGAATGCAAGTCACACGAGAATAACAACAGGCTTTCCGGCGAAACGAGGAGGGACGAGGCGAAAGGTTCTATGGAGCGCTTAAGATATGGAGGCACTACGACCAACTGTTTAATTAAGTTAATGCGATACTTCGTTTGTGGATCGTAGAGGTAAAGAGCGGATTAGGCAATAGGTACAGCATTAACTCCAAAGGATTCACGAGAAATATTTATATAATTTTCAGAATTAACTGATAAAACATACTTCAAATATCGTTTTAATATTGTAATATAAGTATTTCCTCTCAATGTGTCTCTGATTTTTTAAGTATTTATTTTGTCAAAACAATCCAGTGCACTGTAGTAAAATTCAGAAACGCCGAGTACTGGCGATAAAAACGTTTTACTTACAGATTTTACTGTAAGGCTAGTCCATTATTTGTACCGGTACTGCCATATGAACGAGATCTCCAGATGTAGGACAAAAATCTTCAAGATAATATATAGACTTAAAAATTTGACCTCTGCTTTCAGTTATTTAGTTGAGCGTAAGGTTGATCAAGGGTTGGAAATTATTGTCTATATTTTTAGCATATTAATTATTTTTTCGTTGTGAAATCAAATAAATAGTAGTCTGAAAAAAAAAATATTTTTTCGGTCTTAGCAATCTGTTGCTTCACCCTGGGGCTCCACGCCTCTCCCCCTACTCAAACAACCCCTAGGGGTTCGGTGAATGATGACATATCGTCAAGTGCCTACACCATGGCACGGAGGGTTCCTGGAAGAGTATAAAGGAATGGTATAAGGGTCAAACCAACCATTCAATAATATTTAAGTATATTTATAATGTATTTCATACATTAAAAATGTATGGACTTCTCACATTCTTGCCTGAGACGTGATCTCCAAACATTCACTCATCTCATGTGGGCATGCGCTGTATCCGAAGTCTTGTTGCAGAGTTAACGCTGTGAGCGAGATGCTGACAAAGGCGCTGACCTTGTCTCCATATTCCTCACTCAGTCACAAGCCTTCGTATGCTCAATACATTTTTATTACAAGGCGAAAAAGTGCTTCCAAATCGATGTTTCACTCTCAATGGCTAAAAGAGAAATATGCTATTCATGTCATTCACATCTCTAAATATACAATTCACTTTGGAGTATTATGTCTTTCTAGTGTCGCATAAAGGCGACTGAGTTCTGTTTGAGGCGACTGAGTTCTGTTTGAGATTAGTTTGAAGTCTGGTTAGTGTTTGTGTTTTTTTTTTTTGGGGCCTCAATTTGAGGCCTCATTTTTTAGGTCTAATTTTCGAGGTACGTTTTTGAGGCATGGTTTTTGAGGCATGTTTTATGAAGTTTGTTTTCAATGCATCATTTTAAGGTAGGTTTTTGAGGTATGCATTTGAGGTATGTATTTGGGGTATGTATTTGAGGTATGTTTTTTTTTAGGTTTGTTTGGCATCCGGTTGGTAGGTCTGGTCGGAGGTGGCCAATAAATGCTTGAAACATATTAAAAACTTGACAATACATAACATATCTTTAAAGCGAATCAAATATTATTATATAACTATTAATAGTAATGCAAAGCATATTGACGAAACCAAACCTTGAACTTTGAGAATATTTCTTTCGCACTTTGAAATTACACTTGTAGTTTTCGTTATAAAGACGCATTTTAAATGAATCTTCTGATTTGTCTCGATTAATAATACACACATCCATGGAAGCAGAGTTTTTCTCAAATTGGTTATTTAACTCGAAATTACGTGTATTACACTAAAATGATCTTCGTAATTGGTGGTCTTTGGGGGTCCTCCAGAACAGGTACGATGTGAATGGTTGCCTTCGGGTGTCCGTTTAGCGCAACTAAATGAGATAGTTGATAGCGAACTGCCTAAAAGACAGGCAATTAGGCACCCCTCCCACACCCCCTCTCGTAGCTGTATTATGCGGCCTCTCAGAAATTCCCGCCAGTTACTTGTACAGCATCGTACGTCTGTAAAGTGTCGTGTGAGTCACCTTACATGCGCTGTGTTAAAGGATTTGTATATGTACTTCAAATGAATAGTAACTAAGCACCCGCAAGTGCAATCGCCATTGCAAGAAACTCATCTTTTTTTCATACCATNTACTTCAAATGAATAGTAACTAAGCACCCGCAAGTGCAATCGCCATTGCAAGAAACTCATCTTTTTTTCATACCATCCGTGGACGTAATATTAACGAACCTTCATGTTTACCTAATTTATTTCACAAGGTACGAAAATATTTATATGTAAATTACGTCCAGTGAAATGTAGGGCAATAAGTTATTTAAAGAAATTGATTTTCATACTATCGTTACTTATTTTGCTGAATTAAAAATAAAACATCCATGTCGTTACGTGTACGTAGAATTAACAACGAGGTCTTGAGAGCCGATGAGAGTGAAACGAGATGAAAATGGAGCAGTGTTGGAATGCCGGGGCGGGGGAAACGGGAGATCCCCAAGAAGACCTGCCAACCAGCGGCATGGTTCAGCACGATTCCCACTTGCGAAAAACCGGGAGCGACCCAGCTGGGGTTTGAGCCCGGTTCGCCTTGGTGGGAGACCAGTGGTCTAACCGCTCAGCCACCGTGGCCGGTGTATTTAGGTGTAGATATTTATGCAAAACCAATATACGTAAATTAACATCGAGTTGGCATCTATACATATTATAAAACTCGTCGTCTCTCTGTCTGTCTGTTAGTGCGCTTATCACTCGAGAACCACTTATCGGGTTTACGTGTTTTTTTTTATTTGTAGCAATGTTCTTTGGCCAGGTTTTAGTATATATTGTGTTATGTAAAGTAACATACAGAATGAGCAGTGACGATAATAGTGAATCAAGTCGGAAAAAAGTTTGCCGCCAGTGCGCTCTCTTGCAATACGCTGTCTAACCCGTTAAAGATGGAGCAATATCACGTAGTAAAGAATTGTGTAAAATAAAAAGATCTAAAAAATACTGCGCGGTAGCATATATCTTTCAATAATCAAACAATAATTCTGTAATCCACGCGAGCGGAGCCACAGGCACAGTTATTATATTATATAACGTAACTGGTTGTTAATTTACGTATATGGTTTTTACGTATTATATTTCGTATTTTGTATTTGATGTAATACACACTCATGTTCAATAAAAAATACATCTTAAATTGATAAATATTTAAAGTCATGAAATGTGAAGTCGAAAGTAAGGAGAAATGTCTCCGCGTGATAAAGAAAAAATACCATGTTTAATTAGAATCAGCCCTATTTTTATTAAAGCATGGGCACCCACACGTACATAACACAGAGAAACAGATGCAATATTATTAATTTCACATAACTTACTTGCAAAGAGAACGTAGTTTCAAATATATGTTTAGGTGAAATTTTCAGTTATATAACAATTTTCCTTTTACGTAGCACTAAATTTAAATTCGTACATTCTCATAACCAAGAGTAGTCAGATATCAGTTTTATGCTCTATTTATGAACATTTAAAATACACATTTTTCTACATATTTTGAAATATCATTATATCCCCAACTTAACAACTTTATATATATTGCATAATTTTCTTTATTACCTCCGTATTAAATAAACATTAGAATGGGTGATTTTTGCTTTGTGACCTATTATCGCAAAATTATTAGTTCTTGAAATACCAAGTGAAACATATTTAAAGCTTTAAATTCCTTTAAATCGGAAGTGGTAAATATATTCAACTAAGAAGTAGTTTTACACATGCAAAATGTGATTTCAAATATAAATGTATGTATAAATATAAATAATCATAAATATGTATATATAATTATAAATATGTATATATAATTGAAAAAATCTAAAATTTCGAAAGGGTTCGATAGGAGATAAAATAGTACACTTTACACAAGTAAACACAAAGTTACAAGAAAAAAAATCAGATACACGGACGTAAATATCCATACAATCATATACTCGAGCATACACATAAAGAGGACACGTGAACACATACGTACAAAATAATAAACACGCGGAATTACAGAAACACGTACGCCCACTCAAATAATTTAAGGTATACAGAAAGAAAGACGTAAACAATCACACGGTTTTACATCATCTCATGAATGACGTTTCGATCGCCAACACCATTAAACTCGCTATCTTCATGCGTGCTCTCAAAGTAAATTTATTCCTTAGATTCATAGCCCGAAACACTTTAGCTAAACTATATATAGTTCATCAGTGTGTGAACTGAAATGTGTCCAAACCCTATAATGTTTTTCGTTCATACACAAAATCGATNGAATCGATAGATAAATTTCTCGTTAAGTGGGCTATGCTGATTTTTTCTTTCATAATAATAGTTTTTTCTGGAAATTCCTTTTTTTTACATGTGGACAATAATACAANAAATCGATAAGTCGGCTATGCTGATTTTTTCTTTCATAATAATAGTTTTTTCTGGAAATTCCTTTTTTTTACATGTGGACAATAATACAAACGTATAATTATTTAGGAACGACAAACAAGATGAACTCTAAATATGTAATTCGTGTGTTGAGACGTACCAATAACCACCACAAAAAAAAATTAGCTCACATCTGTCATCTGTCATGTCAGACGTGGCCTTGAAGGTGACGTAAAGTGCTCAATATTATGGACTAGATTTCCGCAGACAACTTTCTTGGAACAATAGTAACTTTTCAGCGGCTGGTTGGTTTCAAACCCATGTTGTTTTTGGACGTATCATAAGTATGGCCGCTTTTGTTCGGTGTATGTTATTTTGCAATACGCCATCTGTTATGTTCGGTGTTGCGGTATAAAGCCAGTGATTACACCTTGCGGTTTAATTAACGTCATATTGAGCTTTTTACACCAAGACAAATTTCAACACACGATCAGGAAGTAAACTGAAAAAAAATATATAAGTGTCAGTGAAGAAAATTGACATTACAAAGAGAAGGACGCAGACAAAATATCAGTATGAATCAAACAACAAAAATCTTTTTAACGTTTCTTATAACTGAAGATCGTAGCCGTAAACACGCTTATATTTTATTATCTCGGACACAGAAACGCATTTTTTTTTATGAATCCGTTAGCCACCTTCAGAAAAATGTCAGTTAACAGAGCTGCATAAAACACTTAAAAGCAAACAAAAATATCAATAAAACGTTATTTAGATTAAACCTATTTACCGATTACAAAACCGCACTTTGTACTCGATAAGGAACGTCATCAGAGTTTATTACAGTTGTGGAGAAATGTAAAGTATCAAACCAAACATAGAATGACTTATGCAAATATTTTGCCGTAACGTTTGTACAGGCATAATGACGTGAAAACGCCAAAGTTATTTCCTGTTAATTACGGAAAGAAAAAATTAATTACTTAAGAATTATTTTTGTGTCGTAGAAAGAATATTTACTTACTCTTTACTAATATACAAAATTGTAGTAACTTAGTTCATAATTGTAATATATATCTAATTTTAAAATTTTGTAAAGGTTTTTAGTCTACTTACATTATATTCTGATTGATAAGTAGAATTTTCGTAGTGGTTTTCTAATGTTCATAAATTTAACCGTTAGGCTTATCACGAGCGGCTTACAAACTTACTGAAACTTTAATCTCAATTCTGAAAATACTCACCCATCCATTACGCTATGCGATATCAGCGCACCCCGTCACACCAAAAGATGGCCACCACGGATTTCAGCTGTCTTAAGTAAAACATAAGTTTATTTCTTTTTTTTGGTTTGTTATCGTGCATAAAGATTTTTATATAGTCGTAACCAATTTTTTTTTTAAGGTTGAGAATCTGAACAGAAGAAAAATTAAATACTTTGTGCCTCTTGTGCTAAGTTATTCACACTTTTACCACAAATAAAGAGACACATTACATTAGGAATCTAATTTAATTATTTTTTCCCCAAGAATGAGTATTTTCTTCAGGGTTATTTTTGTATATTGAAGGCAATTTTTTAAAAATAAATATTTATGTTTGGGCTTGACCCTCTTATTGCATACGAAGTATTTACCGTTAGGCTAAACAAAAGTTTGATGACAGTTTTTAACAAAACTGGCCTTTACGTTTCAACTGTTCAGACTCCACCATTCTCGTTTTAAATGGACACAAAAGTTTCAGAGGCAGAGATGCAATGCCTGAGCTCTCCAGCATTACCAACCACCCAGCGGTAATCGCACACTAACTATCGCCAGGCACCAACAGACAGCAAACAATAAGTTTCATTGCTGTGTACTGAATGAAGTTGTTTTGTAGTCATTTAATTATAAAGAAAAAAAAATATATATGTTGAGTATAAAAGAATACCCCAACTTTGAAGGTCTATAATATCCAAACCAAACAACCTACAACATTAATTGACCAATCGAATGAACCATGAAAACGTGAAGTTTGTTTACCATACATTCATAAATGTTCAATGTGACGACCATTACGAGAATTAAGGACGCCATTCAAACCGTAACACCGGACATGCTGACAAGAGTGTGGAACGAGTTTGATAATCGCGTAGATGTCGTTCAGGCAGCTCGTGGTGGTCACATTGAACAATTACGAATCTATGGTAAACAAACTTCACGGTTCCACTGTTTATTTGATTGGTCAATAAAGGTTGTAGGTGGTTTGGTTTTGATATTATAGACCTTCAAAGTCAGTGTATTCTTTTATACTCAAACTGTATGAAGCTTTTTGTTTTTAATGGGACCTGTGATAGATTTTTGTAATGGTTCTTGGATTGGCCATTTACTTTTATTACAACTCTTAGCACAGACTGTTGCTTGGCAGGTATGTAATATATTCAGATTAGATACTGGCATACCTGACACAGACGAAAACGTCTTAGTAGCTCATCTAAGCTACAGTTCAAAAGTTAATTCTTAAGGGTGAAACAATCTGGACCTAAAATACCACTATGAAAATATTCCAAAAATTTGGAACCTCAATTTATGCGTTCTAGCGAGAGAAAATAGCGAATTGTTTCATGTTTAGAGGCAAATGTACTCTCTTGGCGTACCAGATTCTGCCACCTTAGCAGTCTTATCATACTGAAGCAAACATCAGAGACGAACGCTGACACACACATTCCAATTAGCCTATATAAGGGCAATATATTGACACTACCAACATGTGCTATCGACCAGAAGAGGGACAGCAAGTAATGCATCACTGAAATGGAATAGCCTAAATTGATCTTCCGATCACCTCTTGAAGTTCGTCGATAATACTTAGAGTCACTAAAGGCTCCCACCTACCTGCCGCTTGAACTGCATTGCAGAGTGTTTGAAATATAGGTTTTTTTCCACCAAACTACTACCTTTATGTCCAATATTCTAATATACCACATGGACACACACTTCAGACGAGGTCTGTTGATTTCTTTCAAGGCTCCACGCACACTAAAAACACCATTTGAAGTTTATTCAAAGTAACAAAAGTACTGATGCATCTCGGAAGTCGCACCCTAAGGTGGTGGTAACAGCCTCCGAGGGGAAGAACGTTCACCCTGAACGTCGCTGTGCCTTCGAATGTGAACGGGATGGAGCATCGACGGAATGCAAGGGCGAGATAAATCCGCCGGCCAGCGGCAAATTCTGCCACGTGACCCACATGCCAATAAACACGTGTGACCTCGCCAAGAATGGAACCAGGATCGCCTTGGCAAAATGTTGGCGCGTCCACTAATCACGCAACCACCAGTGTCCGTACAAGTGTTCTAGTGTTTTTCGTGTTCAGGCAATTAAGTGCACAAACCGTTTCTGCATTAATCCCCTGGTATAAAGCGGGAGTGTTAAAGAAGACAAGAATTGAAATAAACCTCGATGTTACAAAGAAATTTTACAAGTCAATTTTTTTTAAACATAACTCACAAATATAATGACAGTCCCTAACTCTAGAAGTACGCAGGTTTTAACTTAGGAGCATCGTTGCAAGTGAAAATAATAAATTCGATTGTATCACTGATATGACATTGCACATCTTGCGAATCCGTGTTATGAAACCGCTTTAAAAGTCACTTAATTTATAACATGCCATTTCCATGACTCGAAAATATCCGCGGGCCTCTAGTTACCTATATATAGAATGGGGCGGAATTCGACCGACAAACTCCGTGAAGAGATTCCTTAAGCCAAATAAAGTGGAAAATATATAGGACACTTTATACCTAAACTCATATTAAGGGAGCTATAAGCCCTTGAAAATTGATATTTTAGAACTTAAATATGTAAAACATGAGAAACTGAGTAAGATTAAACAACAATGTTCCTAACATCGTTTTATACTATCGAAATCTTCAACTTAAGAGCAGACTTTCAGTTCCACCCTCCTTCGTAATGAAAATAACAAGGGTAGCCAACTTCTTTATGCAGGCAAAGTTTTTCCCGTCAGGAATTATGAACTTTGGACGCCAGTTTATTGAGCAGTATGCCCTAGTTAACAAAAATGGTCCTCTTGTTGCAACTGCCCAGCACCCACCTTTTTTGTGTAAATCTCACACAAAGCTCCCATTATTTGAAAATTAGGGGGTGCCGTGTTAATAAACAAAACAAATGTTTTACCCCCGGGTGTTCATCGATTGTTATTACATAACTATCATGTATACATATTGCAGAATTTCAATGATGGTAATAAATTGATTTTAACGCTCAACAACCTTGTGTTTGAAGAAAAATACATTTTAACTTAAGCGAGCAAGTGTTTTTAGCCGGTTAACACCGCACAGTTGCCAATCATCTTTATGACATAAAATAATATTTTTTTTACGGCTGTACTCTTTTACAAATATTCTGGGAATATCCTATAGGGTTGATGAACATCCAGCGGTTTCCCGTTTTCCCTATGTTCTGGGTAAACGCGTTATTTTGTGGTAATCTGTAATTGAGTGATTTAGTTAATACTGTACATTATATACGCACTGAATAATTGCAATGGATCACGCGTGATGTGTGCGCTGGAATGTTAATTAATATAATAAGCTTCACACGTTTCTTATTTTGGGGGAAAGTTTGATTCCAAGCTCGTCACTTTAAAGCAAATAAGGAATATCTCGATGCGCGTATAAGCTTACCGTCGTGGATTAACTAGAAATGAAGTTAGTGCAACCACTGTGGCAAACAACAGTCCCTCGAACTTCTGTTGGAGCCCGGATTTCCTAGACAAAACTGAGTTAACAAACTTTTCATCAATACATTGGAGACAAGCGTAACTTGTGATGGGGGCGTGCTATTTTGTGAAATGTCTGATAACCGAAATTTAAATTAAAAGGAAACTTTAAACAATTTTCTGAATAATCTCACAAAATTCACGTGTGATTAAATTCTCAACTAATTTTATCCCCCTCCGGCACCTTAGTTGGGCATGTAACAAGTTAAAACGTCCGCACCTTTCAATTCCTTGCCGTAGTTTACTGGAACTCCAGGCTGCAGCAAGAGATGTACTGTTAGAATTCCGTATGATGAAATAATACGTACGCTTCCCGGCGCAAAGAGAGCGAATTGGTAATTAAACATTGAAACAATGTCTACAGACATCGTGCGGCTTTCTTATTATACAAGACTTGGGCACTATAAATATTTTTATTAAATTTTCTGTGAAATCCTTTGTTTATTTATGAACGTTTTTAAAACTACACTGCTGGTCATTAAAACTGCAACACCAAGAAGGACGCCGGTTCCCACAAACCAGATTTACTGGGCAGAATACCCACCATACACAGGTGACGTGATTATTCTATTTTATCTCGGTATGAAGTACACAACATGGGTAAATTAGTACTGCGTAGCACCACCAGGGTCGGTTATAACCGCTGCTACACGACGCTTCATTAAGAGGGAGAAACTTTGGATTTCCGTATAGGGTATCTGTGCCCATATTGCTTTGATGTATGCCCAAAGTTCACCCGTTGTGGCTGCGGGTGTCCTGCGATAGGCAAGTCGTCTTATGACCATTGACCACACGTTTTCGATAGGAGAGAGATCCGGTGAACGCGTAGGCCAAGAAAGTAGCGTGACATGGTGGTCATCCAGGAACCGTCGGACAATGTGTGTCACATGCAGTCACGCATTGTCCTGTTGGTACAGGGTTGCGGGCTGGCGCTGAAGATAGGACACAACAACAGGCTCCAACACCCCCAGGTTGTGACGGTTGCTGGTCAGAAAACCAGCAATACGGACTAAAATCCACATGCTGAACTGATATGACGGTGCATAATGCTGGACTAGGCCATGCGTGTGCCACGGCGCCACCAGACGCGGATCCGACCACCATGGTGCTGCAAGCAGAGGAGATATTCTTCTGAGAAGACGATGTTATACCATTTGTCCCTCCAAGCCCGACATTACACGCACCATTGCAGCCGCAGACGCCTTTGTTGGCCAGTCAGTGGCAGCCGCATTAATGGGCGCCTGGACAAGATGCTTTGATGCTACAGACGGCGTCGCACCATGAGTGCGGATACATATTGATTTTCTACATGCCTGAACTCCTGAGATAGGGTGTTTGATGTGGCTGTACGGTCCGGCCATATGCACCAGATGTATGTCTTCGCGCTCTTTAGTGCGACGAGGCCGTTGGCTTCTGGCACATCGCTTAGCCCATCCCTCCTCGATCCACGTATACTACATCCTCTTCACTGTGGTTGCGTTTCTTCCAACGCAAGAACCAATTTAAAGGTAGGATAATCCGCAATACTGATAGGCCACGACTCTCCCGCGTTCAAAGCAGCAAACCTATTCGTATGGTTGTCATGTTCTTCAACGTGGCACGCTCACTTCGTCTGTGCCCACGAACGGCGGGGAAACATGATGCCACCGCCTCTCAGCAGTTACCTGATACACTTGTATACCGCTTATCACTGTCGCCGTTGACGTAAATGCTGCGTCACTCCGTTGACCAACTAATCACGTCTACCTCCTACCATTGTCTATACATTCCACCATTATGAGGTCCTTCAGTTGCGTCCTTCTTGGTGTTGCAATTCTAGTGGTCAACAGTGTACGATCACATATTTTGCAAAACTTCTTGTTTCTAACGTTATAAGAGCCATGTTTGCATCTTAAAAGTGCCTGTAATGAACAATATTCACTTTAAGTGGCAAAGTCAAAGTAACATACTATTATGTTCTGTGATAATAATTTCACTTGAAACAATTCAATGCATTTACGAATGACACGTTATTGAATAGTTATTAATGAATTGCGGGAAAAGTATGCTTTGCCTTTTAAATTGTATTCCTAAGGATAAAACAAGCTGTTATCCTTCTGTCTAGTAATTTTTGTAGTTAGCCAAAAAGGTTGTAATGATAATTTGTAGTTTTGCAATGTTAATAATGGTAATACCAACCCAAACATTCATAAAACCGTATTTACTGCATTTATATAACTGCAGCTGTCCCCCTGTTGAATACGCAGGCAAACTTATTGTCATTCTGAAATGCAATATTCCTCTAAATAACTAAGACATAGACGTTCCGAACACGTCAAATAATATCATTTTCTTAGTTTATGCATTGAATGGTAACGTTAACACCAAAATCTGCAGCTTTGCTGTTAGATGAGGTGGTCACGTATTTAAGTGTTTGCGGCTGTAATACGAAAAGTCTTAGTTGCGTAGATTTTTTTTTTGTTGTGAATACCATTTAAACGTTTCTCCTCCGGTCGTATTTTTCATTAAAATTGTTTCCGAGATCAAGATAAAAAATATTTTATTCATACTTCTCAATAATATAAATTGAAATGGATTATTGAAATTTGTAATAGTACCTACAAATATAGAATGTGCAATTTTTGCAAGGAGATTTTGTAGCTGTGCAAAAAAAAATTTCGACAACTGGTTTCAAAAAACACTTCTTGTAAAAAACAAATTTTTTTTTCAGTGAGCATAGTACCTAAATGCTGGTACGTTGGGTGCTAGGAGTTTTGGAAACCACAGAGGTTGTAGGAACGAAGAGGTCAACATATAAATAATGACGGCGAAGCATTTTGCCTGTAGTATCACTACGACGTCGTGTTTACGGCCTGCAGGCGTCAACAGTACACCACATATTGGGCTACAATTGCGCTACGGTAACGATTATCTAAGTCGAGAAAGATGTTCTTCCCTTCTGAAAAAACACAAACCATTTCAAGACTTTGCTGGACGTAATCAAATTCAAACCTGCCTGCTTCATAGTTTTTTCTGTAAAAAAAAAAACACACTTCGGAAAATAAAAATGTATAATATTTTAGAAAAAGTATTTAAAAATTAATTTTAAAACTTGGCCGAGCTTGTCTTGCGTAGCATCGCATTTGACTTCCAGCGCCTGTAGATTAATAATATTATTTCGAAGCTCAGTTATTCTTTAAATCACTTATGTCCATTATTTCTAAGAGGTGATATTATTGTAGTTTTTCCCAAGTTAATACGCAAATATCTTAGCATCAAATGTTGTACGAATGTTGTAAGACAGAGTGGCTGTGAAATAAAATGGGTTGGACTGTACTACAAGGGATGTCGGTTCGAGTCTCGGTAACAAGATATTCCTTTTGTGTTTATGAAATTCGAAGAAAATTATTTCCCCGTTTTTCTTTATTTAGTCATCAGAGTTGTTTTCGAGTGAGTAAACAGAGAAGAGATTAGGGCGACTCTTATCATCGAGATATAGAGAGACTATAAGGGTGAAGCGAAGTAAGTATGGAGCAGCACTAGAATGAAAGGTCGGGGGAAACAAGAGATCCTCGAGGAAACCCGCCGACTAGCGTCATCGTCCGGCATGATTCCCACTTGCGAAAATCCTGTAGCGGCCTCGCTGGGAATCGAACCCGGTTCGCCTAGGTGGGAGCCAAGAAGTCAGACCATTACACAATCTTGGCCCCTAATAACAATCGAAGTTATTGTAATAGGAGGGCCTTATTTCCGTTTAAAACACGTGTGGTTTTGACACTACACATAGCGACCTCCAGCTTGTTCCGTTATCGCCCGTTGCAGAAGGTCATGGATGTGTAGTGGCAGGACTACGCCGAGGTGAACAAGGTTCCATTACCGGCGTGTTCAGCCGTATTTTGGCACGTGGGAAACGTGGTGGGGGGCTTTCTCAGGGTTCTTCCCTTCCCCTTGCACTCCGCTGGTGCGTCTCACTTCACCCTCACTGGCCCTCAAATCTTCGCTTATAAGCGCCGACCACAACCTATCAAGTCAACTCATTCTCAGTAGCAATCGAAACGAGATCCTGTATACGGAAGTGGCCGTCGTTTCCGGCGCGTGCACGTAGATAGTAACCGAAACATAATGTTTTGTTTGTATATCAACTTGAAAACAGAAAAAAGAAATTCTATTCTCAATATCAAGTAAAGCAGAAATCGTAACTGAATAATTCAGACATTAAAATCACCGCCTACGTGAAGGAGTTTTGAGCGTTCGAGTGTGAGAAGCACGCGAGCGATAAGAGTGACAAAGGCAAGTGCATCAAGTGCCCTATCGCCCCTAAGCACAAGGCTCTGAACTGGCGTGAAGTTTTCCCTCTCGTCGTGCGGCGTGTACCTACGGCACTTTAACCGGTTACCGTATTTTTTTATTGGTGGAAAGTCTCTAGCAAATATTAGTGCAGGTCCCTATAATAGTAACGCAATTTTTCAATTACAGCATTTTGAAAAAGTCGTTTTTGAGCTACTTACGTTGGAGTGCTGGGGAATACTGATTCTAATGTGCCTGATGTTTTATAGCGTCATTTTTACCTCGTCTGAAGTATGTTATTTCTTTTCGTATATCGGTATAATGAAGACGCGTAAAGTGGTTTTTATGAAAAAACGCGGATTTCAAACATACTGCAACGCAATTCCAGCAACAGGCAGGCAGCACCCGTAATGCTGTGAAATCAGATACTTCCTTAAATGAAAACCCCAACATGAGAGACCCAAAATAACCTTGAATAGTAGGAAGGGTTTATAAAGAATAAAGTAACCTGAAGTATCCTAAGCTAACCTACATAATACTAACTGAGTATGAGTTATTTCCAGATCAAAGTTAGCCTAAACTACCCTAGGATAGAAAATTATTGAGATATCTTTACGTCTAACCTAACGTAAACCTGCCGTAAATGGATTACAGAGTTGGGTGCGCACATCAGTTGCGCAGTAAGGTACTTCAGGAGAGAGAACAATGAACCATTTCTTTGCCATAGTTTGGGTTCCAATAAAATGTATTCATTGTTTGCATAAATACGCAGGGCTTAAAAAATGTTATGGGGTCTCACCTCTTAGAAGAAAATTTCACGTGAAATTATGATTTCAATTATTATTAACAAATTTAAACCACGTATTAATTCACATTTATTTCAACTTAACAATGTTTCTCAGACTAAAATGTGCTGTATTGCATTTATAGCTCTATCATATTTCTACTTGCTAGACCTAGATTGCCATCAAGAGGCTTTGCATGTGTTTATTTTAACATTCCTGGACATGGGCTAGATAACTGCGGGATACCATATATTTCACAGTCTCCATGTTCTTCCAGATAAACATAGGAAATGATTACGAAAAAAAGAAAAGTTTTTCGCCACTTCTTTGGCATTAACACNCATGTTCTTCCAGATAAACATAGGAAATGATTACGAAAAAAAGAAAAGTTTTTCGCCACTTCTTTGGCATTAACACGTATGGTTTAAGATTGATTCTAAACGTGCCAAATGCAATTATTTGTTTCTATTGTGTTTCAAATTTAAAAATGTTACAGTTTTGGCATCTCTGATTATATTATCTATTACCTATATCATGAGAATGATATATATTTTATTAACAGCACTCAAACCGTAATTATACATTGATCGATATCACCTTGGGAAAGAATCACTAATCTATCACATCTCTTTTTTATCTACGGTCCAGTCTAAGAGTGATATCAACATTAACTTTGTGATTGTCTCTGTATAAGAAATAATATTTCAACCATAATATCGATTGTAATATTGCGAAAGTTATTAAGATTCAGGCTTTACAAGAAATGGTGAAGGTTACAAGATTTCCTTTCGAACAACCTAAAAGGATGTTAAGTGTTATTCGAAATGTGAAAACATGGTTGAGGCGCAGAGACAAAAGAGAAGATAATTCGAGACTGCTCCACCGTCACGTAAAATAATTACATAATTGTGTGACAAGTTTGAGAGNGACAAAAGAGAAGATAATTCGAGACTGCTCCACCGTCACGTAAAATAATTACATAATTGTGTGACAAGTTTGAGATGGACGGATCTGTGTGTGATGTGCAGAAATGACGGTGCGGCAGGAAGAAAATGACAACGGACGAAGAAAGTGGTGGGGTTGTGTTGCACACATTCACATGTTCCCCCAGGAAGTGGAAGTTCGTACGGCAAGCTGCGCGTGAGTCAAGGGTCAGTAAATCCATTACATTTTAAAACAAGTAAAGTGGTGGCCCTGCACTGCCACGCGACTTAACGCTATGAATAAAGATGGCTGAGATAGACGTTTAGAATTTTGTAAATTCATTACGAAAATGTTTAACGACAACGAACATTTTACTGGCGTATTTGTTTGGTCCAATGAGGCAACCTTTAATTAGAATGGTACTGTCAACCACCAAAGCTGTGTGTACTGGGCCGATAAAAAAACCCCCAAATTGTGATAGAGAAAGTAGTTAATCTTCCTGGGTTAACAGTGTGGTGCGGTGTCTCTGCCAGATGGCTTGTGGAGTCATTCTTCTTTGATGGAACGGTGAAAACTGAAAGTTGCCGTGTAATATTGCAGGAGAATCTCGTGCCATCTGTTCATAAACTCNCAAAGCTGTGTGTACTGGGCAGATAAAAAACCCCCAAATTGTGATAGAGAAAGTAGTTAATCTTCCTGGGTTAACAGTGTGGTGCGGTGTCTCTGCCAGATGGCTTGTGGAGTCATTCTTCTTTGATGGAACGGTGAAAACTGAAAGTTGCCGTGTAATATTGCAGGAGAATCTCGTGCCATCTGTTCATAAACTCTTATCAAATGACGATTGATTTTTCGTGCATTACAGTGTACCGCCACATTACCATAGAGACGTACGGTCATTCCTGGATGAAATACGTTTTAGGAGGTGGACAGGCCGACGAGGGAGTGCTGGATATCCACACAGATCTCCAAATTTAACGCCGCAAGATTTTTATTTGTGAGAAACTCTGAAAAACACTATGAACACCAAAAAGCCACGAACACTGAATGTCATGCGAAACGCGATTGTCACCACCTGTGAATCCATTCCCATAGAAACCGTAGCTGCTGGTTGTCGTTTTGTTGTACATCGTTGCAAACGATGTATTGCTGCTGATGTCGGATATTTTGAACATTTGTAACAGTTATTATCATTCGCACACACCCAAAATTATACCTAAAGTTTCCAATACAAGCGGTACCATCAGATCATCATTAATAATTTCTGTTCTTTTTTTTTTTTTTNAATTATCCCTAAAGTTTCTAATACAAGCGGTACCATCAGATCATCATTAATAATTTCTGTTCTTTTTTTTTTTTTCAAAGAGCGTAAATATTTAACCTGGACAACCGGTATGTATGTATTCACTTAGCCCTTAAATGTNTTTTTTTTTTTTTCAAAGAGCGTAAATATTTAACCTGGACAACCGGTATGTATGTATTCACTTAGCCCTTAAATGTGTCATCAAGCTCATTTTGTATTTCTATCTTCGTGTGAAGCGAGATTGATATGGTGCAGCATCGCAATAAGAGGGTGGGGAAAACCGGAGAGTCACGAGAAAATCCGCCGAGCAGTGATATCGTCTAGCAAAATTTCCACGCGCGAAAATCCGGGAGTGTCTCCGCCGGGATACTAACAGGTTCTCTTTGGTGGGAGGCAGGCGCTCTAGTCACTTCGCCTTCACGGCCCTATTTATGATACATTCATTTGTGTGGAGTCATATTCCATCTCTTCATTTTGCCTGATATCTACCTTGCACTACATTTTATTTTAGGAGATAGAGAGTAAATATAGCATTTCCAGTATTTTACGCACATTTGCCGTCCTTCAGCCCCGTGCAAGACTTTGGAAAGGAAGCGCTTTTGATTTATTGATAAATACATTTTTTCNACATTTGCCGTCCTTCAGCCCCGTGCAAGACTTTGGAAAGGAAGCGCTTTTGATTTATTGATAAATACATTTTTTTTAAATTAACAGGTCCTGATTGTAGACTCTCAGGTATTTTTTAAATTTTAATTCAACATACGGGGTTTTCTCCATATTTTTACACGTATCGTATATTTTCCTGTGTAACAGATATATGTTGTATCAACCAACTTGATAGTTTTAAATTATTTTCCTGAGGTAAATTTTTTTCTNGTATCAACCAACTTGATAGTTTTAAATTATTTTCCTGTGGTAAATTTTTTTCTCTTCTTTTGTGCTTTTTGTGGTCTATAAATTTTATTGTATTCGGAAGTAATTTAACAACGATTGAAACTCTAAATTTTTATCTAATTTCTGTGCGTAAATTAAGGAATTTATTGTGCCTATTTTTTGTTCTTTGTTTACACTAGAGTATAGTTTTTTATGTTATGAAGGTTTTATTCGTTCAGTATTATTTTTTAGTCACTAGATGAAGTGGCTACAGTCCAGTTAAATAGCGAATGCAGCGGCAGGAAATGTCCCTCAGTTGGTATAAANACATTTGCCGTCCTTCAGCCCCGTGCAAGACTTTGGAAAGGAAGCGCTTTTGATTTATTGATAAATACATTTTTTCAAAATTAACAGGTCCTGATTGTAGACTCTCAGGTATTTTTTAAATTTTAATTCAACATACGGGGTTTTCTCCATATTTTTACACGTATCGTATATTTGCCTGTGTAACAGATATATGTTGTATCAACCAACTTGATAGTTTTAAATTATTTTCCTGTGGTATATTTTTTTATCTTCTTTTGTGCTTTTTGTGGTCTATAAATTTTATTGTATTCGGAAGTAATTTAACAACGATTGAAACTCTAAATTTTTCTCTAATTTCTGTGCGTAAATTAAGGAATTTATTGTGCCTATTTTTTGTTCTTTGTTTACACTAGAGTATAGTTTTTTATGTTATGTAGGTTTTATTCGTTCAGTATTATTTTTAAGTCACTAGATGAAGTGGCTACAGTCCAGTTAAATAGCGAATGCAGCGGCAGGAAATGTCCCTCAGTTGGTATAAAGGAATGGGAAAGCTTCCAGCACCCTCCCCTCTCTAAGTAGTGGTAGAGTGGCTTCAAACGGAGAACTGCACGTGACTGTACACCACCTCACAACTCATTAAAATTGAATTAACACTACCAAATGTGTTAGAAAAGTAAGGGTTATGTTGATGTAACTGAAGAATGTACAAATTTTGTGTCCGTTTAGAGGTTGGCAACCCGAAGGTTGGTCGGAACCAAGGACACAGCGCGAGAATGGAAACAGCGTTGCGATCAAGGCAACTTGGCAGGATGACACCGCGGTTGTTTGCCATTGCCTTCCACGGGATGAACGAGATGAAGCGAGATGAGAATGGAGCAGCACCGGAATGCAAGGACGGGGAAAACAGGAGATAACCGAGAAAACCCGCCGACCAGTGGAATCGTTCAGCATGATTCCCACTTTGCTAAAATCCGGGAGTGACCTGGCCGGGGATGGTAGCTGGTTCGTATTGCCAGGAGGCGAGCAGTCTAGCCGCTTGACAACCGCGGTCATACAAATTTTGTATCGCTCTGAAATATGTACTTTGCAAGAATTGACCTTTAAATATTTTTCGAAACAAAAATAAAAAGAGTCAATTTTCAATAGACTTTAAGAGTTGATTCCATTCTGGATGACACAGAAAGCACAATTGTAAGAAACCTTCATCAAGTAGGAAAATCATAATTACTATGTATAGAAACCATCATAGTTACAATTAGTAAGGTAGTCTTGCTTAATAAAGATTTTTTTTTATAAAATGCGTTTCTTGAAACATTTAGAATGGAAATATGCTTAAAATATAATATAAATAGATTATTATAAATTTATTTCTTAAAATTTTAGTAAGTAAATTCTAGAAAAATATTTTACTGTGTTAAGGTAACATATATTCATTCTTTTCTCACACGCAACATACATCGAGGCGACAAAAGTCATGGGGTACCTCCTAATATCGTGTCGGACCTCCCTTTGCCCGGCGAAGTGCAGCAACTCGACGTTGCATGAACTCAACAAGTCGTTGGAAGGCCCGGCAGAAATATTGAGCCATGCTGCCTCTATAGACATCAATAATTGCGAAAGTGTTGCCCGTGCAGGAGCTTGTGCACGAACTGACTTCTCGATAATGTCTTATAAATGTTCGATGGGATTCACGTCGGGCGATCTTGGTGGCCAAATCATTCGCTGGAATTGTCCAGAATATTCTTCAAACCAATTGCGAACAGTTGTGGCCCGGTGACATGGCACATTATGATCCATAAAAATTCAATCGTTGTTTGGGTACATAAAGTCCATGAATGGCTGCAAGTGGTCTCCAAGCAGCTGAACATAACCCTTTCCAGTCAATGATCGGTTCAGTTGGACCAGAGGACCCAGTCCATTCCATGCAAAAACAACCCACACCATTATGGAGCCACCACCAGCTTGCACAGTTCCTTGTTGACAACTTGGATCCATGGATTCGTGGGGTCTGCGCCACACTCGAACGCTACCATCAGCTATTACCAACTGAAATCGGGACTTATCTGATCAAACCACGGTTTTCCAGTCGTCTAGGGTCTAACCGATATGGTCACGAGCCCAGGAGAGGCGCTGCAGGCGATGTCGTGCTGTTAGTAAAGGCACTCGAGTAGGTCTTGTTCTGGCATATTCCAGTACAGCCAAATTTCGCCGCAATGTCCTAACGGACACGTCCGTCGTACGTCCCACATTGATTCCTGCGATTATTTTACGCAGTGTTGCCTGTCTGTTAACACTGACCATTCTGCCCACACGTCGGAGGTCTCGGTCATTAAGTACAGGCGTTCGGCCACTGCGTTGTTCTTGGTGGGAGGTTTTGCCTGAAATTAGGTATTCTTGGCACACTCTTGACACTGTGGATCTCGGAATGTTGAATTCCCTAACCATTTACGAAATGGAATGTCCTATGCGTCTAGCTCCATTTACCATTCCGCGTTCAAAGTCTGTTAATTCCCGTCGTGTGGCCATAATCACGATAGAAACCTTTTCACATGCATCTCTTGAATACAAATGAAAGTCCAACCAATGCAAAGCCCATTTATACTTTTTGTATGCGATACTACTGTCATTTGTATATTTGAATATTGCTATCCCATGACTTTTGTTACCTCTGTAAATAATGCTTTCATGTCAATTTTGGTAGTTTATGTACTTCTTTTTAATGAGTAATGCAAGTTTTACAGAAAGGTGCATACTCCATTAGAAGCTGGTCTCTTACCTGAAGGCTGTTCCAAACACAGTATTTTTTAATTTAGTTTTTTGATTTTCAGAATCTCTGTGGTTTCGTGATTTATCGATTATACCATCATAAAAATTACAAGTAATTATAAAACTTGGAATTACCAAGATTCCTAATGTAAATATGTGTAATATTGATTAGTACAAATTAAAAAAACCGTTCTTAATACAAAAATTTATTTCAGCTTAAGGGTTTATTTAAGTCACTGTAGTGGTATTTTGCAATTTTTTTTTAATCCGACACTTGGTTCGGCTGCGGTAAGTGATAAACTTCTGGCTGTTTCAACAGTAAATTTTATTTCAAAAGTTTAAAATTTAAACTCAGGCAAACTGCGTATCAGATTTTCAAGAAATATCACTCATTGTATTCTAAAAACCTAAGCAATTACTTTAAGCTGTAGCCGAAAGTATAATTTTTTTTGTGGCGTTTTAAGAAGAAATACGGTATATTCTGTATATTTAAAATCCCTAAAAATTGTTTTATGATTTTTAATGTCGTCTTCCTCCATTGTCATAATGAATTTACACTATAAATTAATATCATAAAGGAAAAGGGTGTAATATGATAAAATTTAGATAAAAATTTAGCGTCTTGAACTTCCTTAACGCTCGCCTGCACATTAAGAACACTTTCTTTGTAGCAAACATAAATATTTCTTCGGGGTTTTCTTGTTTACGGTAACCCAATCTTGCAATAACTCTTAGGGAAATTTACAAAAACTTAGAATTGCTGTTAATAAATTTTTATAGTTATATATTTTTAATGATAATACAAACTTCGTTTATAACAAAACATTTATATACGTTGTTTATCGTAAATTCACCTTGCTTTGTACGAAAGGAAAAGGTTAAGTGTTAGCAATATTTTTAGTACATTTTAGTATGTAGTACATAAGAAACTTACAGAATGCCAAGTTACGTATAAACGAATGTCTCAAATCTTTAACACAATGGCAAAACCTTCAAAATCGTATCTTACTTTACAATAAAGAATACTTTTGAGCTATTGTAACGACACTGCAATTTCATAATTACCATTGATATATGTACACATCAAACCAATATTTGGTTGATGGCAGACGTGCTTTGCACTGGTTCATATCTAACGGAAATCTTCACCGCGGCAACGAATCACGCGTCGTTGCGAATAAAGTGCTCTAGAGCGTGTCGAGGCGCCGGCGTGAATGTTGCTGTGTCGGTGCGGGATAGCGCCGGTGCACGCGGCAGCCGGCGCCCAGGCAAAGGCACTTCGGCGCCCGCCAGCTTAGCGCCTCCTGGCGCCGGGCCCGCCGCCCGGCCGCAGTTAACGTGGCTACAACCACCCCTAACCCTTCACAATCATACTTTTACAGTCATTTCCTTTCAATTATTCGCAAAAAAATGTAACCGCGCGATACTTAAGTCTAAAACGGCATTCAGGACTACTTAACAGAATTTCTGACCTTCACTGAAAAATAAAATACGTGCGATGATTTCTGTACCTCAAAGAAAAGCATTTCTCTAAGGTTGTTTGTTTACAGTGACGCAATCTTGCTGTAACTAAAAGTCAAAGTCAAAGAAACTTTGGGTTGCTGTTATTAATATATTTATTTTTGATTTTAATGCTTTAATTCACATTTTTCTTTGTAGATTTTTGTATTGTGGACATGATTACCTTTATTTAGTACAGCAACTTTAAAATTTACTTTGAGCTAGTTTTGTTTACAGTAAAAATATCTTGTTCTATACCAAAGTAAACTGTTAAGAAATATTAAAACTCATAGTTTTTAGTGTGTGACGGAACTTAATAAATGCTACGTTACCAAATAACGAAATTCATTATATCATTTACGTAATGGTTTAACATTTGAATACAGTAACTGATTATACCGGGAAGAATACTGCTGAAATATTGTAACGAAAGCGCAAGATTATATATACCAATAATATATAGACTAAACAAATATTTTAATTGTGGCAAACCTAATTTCCACTGGTTCAAATTTAGCAAATTATTTCTTTGTGGCAACAAATCATATGTTGCAGCAAATAAAGGGTTGTTAATGAGTTAGCACTGTTCTAGGTATCTTGATAAGATTTCAACGTCTCGTCGACCAGCGAAGTCACTATAGACGAGCAAGTTGCTCTTAGAACAAATAACGGGGAAGGAATGGGGCGTGGTCTGTATAAGGCACCATCCCAGCATTCGCCAGGAGTGATTTGGGGAAATGGCGGAGAACCGAAATGAGGATGGTTGGGCAGAGATGCGAACCCATGTTGTCCCCGTATGCGAGTCCGAATTTATACTACTGCCCCATCTCGCTCGGTTGTTCCTGTTACACTTTCGTCTCAATGTTCTCGTGAACGACAAAAGAAACATTTAAAAATGGCCTTCTACTATGAGAATACAAATGTGATACAATAAACAAGAGAAAAACTTCACGTAACTCAAAATAACTTTTATTCTGTTCATTACGCTTTAAAAGGATCGATTTTTAAATATTAAATTTGGAAATTGAGATGTGGGGAAATAAAAATCCAGAATGGTATGTACCTGGGTATCTTAAACAACGTAGTCGTGGTCTAAGAACCATGGCATTGTTCAAACGGAGTGTTTGAAGAATCGCGGTGAAGGAGTTTCCCGCTGTTTGTTGGTGCGAAAGTTAAGGTGGATGTGATGTCCCTCCATGTTTAGTAGTATTTATATCTCGTAACTAAAAATTGACATGTACTGTAAAAATGTAAAATATAGTTCTGGAACAGAGTACTTACTAAAAGAACTTATTTATACATAATGGACTAATTTTATCCGTTTTATGGAATTTAAAAAGAATAAATTGTTTTATTTCTTACATTAGCCGTTATATTTAATAGAGTAGCAAGAGGATACAAACAATATTAATTAAAGAAAAGTTTAACGCTACGCGGCGTGCCCCAAAAGACCGTGCTGTAAAATATAATATCTAAAAACTCAAGGTCTAGAGAAATATTAATAAATTATAAACGAATGGCAGTTTTCCTCTTCAAAGCTTGGCTGGGTACCGGCGAAGCGCTCCGACTGATTGATTCCAGCGACCAAGAGTCCAGATAAAGAAGAAAAACATAAACCCGGATAATTCAAATATTAACAGTTTTAGAAGCTATTTATTTTCAATAATATAATCCAGTAATTTTTTGTTTTGATACATATTGCAAATTGAGTAAGAAAACTTACCATATACTTTCTGCACATTTTTACATGGAAATAAATTTTTATTTTAAATGCCCTATCAAAATCAGCATTTTGATTTAAGATAGTTGTAGTAGAACGAATTGGGGGAGATTAGGCATGATGTTTTTTTTTTAATGGGACATAACTGGGATTTGGGATAGGAGCAAGGCACCGGCCGGCCGGCATGTTGTGACGTCACCCAACTACCATATTGAATCCAAGTGACATTTGACCTTGACCCTGTACCCGTGACCAAAAAAAATTAGAAAATTAAAAAAAAATAAAATGCCCAAAATTTTATAAAAAAATAATTTAGAAAATAATTTAAAGATGTAAATGTAGGAGGTTAGGGTTTAGGCGACAGGTGGATCGACACTACCGACCCTAACCAGGGCGGCTGGTGTCCATCTCGTCAACCATTTTAGATGTTGATGGCCTTGACCTTGACCTTCAAGCTTGACCTTAGATAACCTTTTAATATTAAATTCTTAAAATCTAAAAAATTTCAACAAATTCCCAACAACCGTTCACACTTGGCTTGACCCAAGACTCAGACTCAAGACCCAAAACCCAGGAACCAAGACTAAAGATCCAAGACTCAAGACTCAAACCCCAAGTCTCAAGACACAAGACCCCAGACACAAGATTCAAGAATCAAAACTCATGACCTCAAAACCCAAGACTCAAAACTCCAGACCCTTGACAATACTCAAGACCCTTGAACCAAGACCCATGACCATTCACCCAAAACCCAAGACCCTTGACCCTTATCCAAAAAATTCAAAAAATTCTAAAAATGCCTTAAAATTCCTATAAATTTATAAAAAAAATTATGAAAAATAAACAATCTACCATAATTAATAAAAATAAAATATAAAAAATTATTATTAATACTTTATATAAAATAATATTTCCAGATGTTTCCTTATCACCATGTCCAGCAGACGGTTGGCCCTCGCCAAAGTCTCTCATTGGTTAATAAGTTGGTTCCCCTCCAATCTCTCCACCAGTGTTTCTCATTGGTTGATTATTTGTGCTCGCTTTAACCCCCCCCCCCTCCAGAAGTGTGTTTATTGTTTGATTACTCACACTCGTTCAACCCGCCACCAATGTTTCTCATTGGTTAATAAGTCGACAGACACCACTCCCTCACCATTGCTCATACTGTCAAGGGCACTCCACCCACCATATTGTTTTTTTTTTGTTTGTCATTTGATTACTTTTTCATCACCTGGGTGACGTGAGGTTATTAATTGACGATTTTTCCGCCAGACAAACTGTCGATTCAGCCACCATTTTGGTTGTTGTCGACCTTGCCCTTGACCTCAACTGCATAGAAATCGAAAATCGAGAAAAATCACAGTCCATACAATTGATCATTACTAGCTGGTTACAACAAGATCTCATACCGACTAACCATATTTGCCAACGACTGACTTCACCTAAGACTAACTCCACCGAAGACTAGTTCCTGGAGATATTGACTAAGCACAAGACTAGCTCCTGACGAGACTAGTTCCTGCAAACTGATTAGAAAAACTGACAAAACCAACCTACCATACCACCCACCTATACAAACGATGATGGGCAATCTCGAAAAAAGTCTCTAGTAAGAGTCTCGTATGTATCCTCTTCGCAGAAAATCTTCTCAGAATCTTCGCCAAACGTTTATACCAGAGCTGACCATGGCAAAGGGCCATACTAACTTAACACGCCAACTTACCTGACCAACTGACCAAGCAAACAAACTAATTGAGGAAAATTCCTCAAAAATATTCTCCTAATTTCGTTCGTTCCTCATATAGAACTGAGTCAATTTTAAACGACATGAGTAAGACATAATGCTTCAAATCGAACTATAGCCCTGTTACTGCATGCACTCACATAAATGTGATCTAAAATAAACTCTCAATTGATTGTTTACACCACTGAAATAATAAATATTTCAGAGAATCAGAAGGGACTGTATAATAAATTAAACACACATTACTGTAAAAGTAAATTTTATTTATTTTATTACTAACTAAACTGCTTCCTATATAACTTGCCACACCAATGGCAACTGCTGAAGCAGAACGTTGTTTTTCAGCTTTAAAAGGAGCAAAGACATTTTTAACGAACACTATATGTTAAGATCGCCTAAATGCATTGGCAATGCTATCAATAAAAAAAAATGATAAAAAATATTTCAGACTACAAAAGAGTGAATAAAAAGTTTGTAATTATGAAAAGTCGCCGTGTGGATTTTATTTTTAAGAAATAAGATTTATTTTTAAACTAAATTAAATTACTTTTTACAGTGTAGCTGTGAAGGGTTTCACTTCTGGTATTCGTAACGTTAAAAAATTTGGGCAAGGTAAAAAAAAATTCATGATTAAATAACTAAGCTGAAATCTACCTCTCATTGGTTACTTTACTAATTTTTTAATTGTGTTTATTTTTTTGGATCTGTAAAATGCGATACTGTAAAAATTTTATCCGAATTCCAAGAAAAAAAAATTCATTTTTTTTTGTTTTGGTATATAAATTATACAACTGCAAAAGAAACATTATTCAAACATGAAGTCCTATGAGAACAAAACATCACCCGACTCTGCAATGTACTATACAAGCATAATTTCTTCTGAACCAAGGCTGTTAATGTTAGTTAAGCTGTAAGTAAATATAACTTTTCAGTGTTTGTGTGCATGCTGTAGGACAGGGGTTGGGCACTCTATAGGACACGGCTCAACACATTTTCCATTCGCAATACGCCAAATCAAACCTTACAGACCAAAACTGTTACAGTGAATTATAACAATTTTAATTAAATCCTTTCTTACATAAAAAGTTGTAATTTTTAAATCAGTTGTTTATAATTTTATGCAAGAAAATTGGCTCATTATTATTATTATTTATCCCTTGAACTCTTTTTTAATACACTTCGTTGCACATTTCCCGACTTTGAGAGTGGTATTCATAACATACATACAAATGGCGTGGCTTGGCTTCAGGAAGTGTGTTTAGGGGGAAATTTCTGAGTTAATAAATCATTTACTTCAGTATTCGTGTAATAATGTGAGGCAGTATTAATATTAATCTTACATTGGAATTATTTTGTTTAATTCTATTGCAGCCAATGTACCCATTTTGTCCCACGAATATGGGAAACTATTTTTGCTCTTCTGTAATAATATGTATTAGTAATAATTTATATATATTTTTATGTTATTTAATGCCACGTCATTTTGCAAAGAGCAGATAGATATAATATGTTAATGCAAACCAAACGATGGAAACATCCCAACAAAGTCCAGAATTATTTGAAATTAATTGTGTAGGTTAAAATATAAAAAGAAGGGTGGGTAACGCAAAAAATATATTACTCTGAAAATATTGTAGATAAAATACAGACATTTTTAGCTTTTAGAGCTAGAAAAAAGCAGCAGGTGTGCTGCACTTTGCTTGCAAACAACAAAACTCCCCTACTATTTTTCAACAAAATTTCTTTGCTATATGTACTTAAAATGCAAGTATTGGTAAAGCGTTTTGTGTAAACAAGCTGTGAGTAGTTATAAGTATCACAAGTGAGTTGAACTGTGCGTAAATTGAATTTCAAAGGAGCAGCTAATTCGATTTTGTGTTTGTCAAGTTTGCATTTTCTTATAGCGATTGCGGACAAAAAAACCTACCCTTTGGATAACATTGAGTGTCGACTCTGTACAAGTACTTTATTAACTCTATGCTGTAGAGCTTATTTGGGCTGGAGATGGTTGGTAAGTGTGTATTGTGACGTCATTTCCAGACAGTAAGTCTCCTAACTGCTGCTGGAATGATGGCATGTAGGAGTGCTGAATATTTGTGCCAAGAACCAGGAACCAGTCTTGGGTGTAGTTAGTCTTAAGAGGAGTCAGTCGTTGGCAAGTATGGTTAGTCGGTATGGGTTCTTGTTGTTGCCAGATAGTAATGATCAATTGTATGGACTGTGATTTTTCTCGATTTTTCGAGTTTTTTGTAATGGTGGTCAAGGGCAAAGTCGACAATAACCAACACGGTGGCCAAATCTACATCTCCTCTAGTAGCAAAATCGATAATTAACACACTAGCATCACCTATATGATGAAAAAGTAAACAAATGATAACGAAAAAGAAAGAATATGGTGGGTGGAGTGCATTCGACAGAATGAACAAAGGAGAGGGGGTGGAGGCCTGTCGACGAATTAACCAATGCGAAACATTGATGGTAGGTCGAAAGAGTATGAGTAATCAACCAATAAAAACACTTGTGTGTTGTGAAACGAGCACAAGTTATCAACCAATGAGAAACATTGACGGTCTGGTCCGCCTAGTAAGAGGACTCGTTTACGAAGCGGTTTCGTAGAGGTGGGTAGTCCTCGGCCCCATAAAGGTGGCACGTACGGATTCAACTCCGTACTCTGCTGTTGACAGGTGTGGTGGAATCACCCTTGGGTGGAGAACATCCACCCACTGCGATTGGAAAGGGCGTAATCTCTTTCTATTAGCAGCATTCAACTGCTGTCAATTAGAGCTCTGACTAAGCTCACAAAGCCATGGTTACAAGTCTGGTGAAGAGTGCACACACATCGAACGACTGATGTGAGAGAATAAACAGACTGTGTGGCTTTTATACCTGCCTGAATGTAAGAAAGACCTGAGGTATACCATTCTATAATATCGCTCAGAAAGTTGTCTCCTGTAAAACCCGCAAGGAGCTCAGACACAGGAGGAGACGATATGGTCAAAACCCGCTGCACTATTTGCAGAATACACATGTCGTGGGGTTGGAGGGAAACCAACTTATTAACCAATGAGAATCATTGGCGAGGGTCAGTCGTCTGCTGGACCTGGTGCTGAAGAAACCACCGGAAATATAATTTTTTTACATACATTTTTAATAACTTTTTTTTAATATTTTGTTACAAATTATTTAAAAAAATTAATTTTCATTTGCATGAATTTTTAATTTTTTAAATTAATTTTTTTGAAAATTTTAGAAATTTTTAGTTTTAAGGATTTTTTGGGCTAGGGGTCTTGGGTTAAGGGTCACGGGTCAAAGGCCAAGGATCAAGGGTCAAAGGTCAAGGGTCTTGTGTCAAGGGGTTACGGGTCTTGCGTCATGGGTCATGTGTCTTGTGTCAAGGGTCTTGAGTCTTGAATCTTGAGTCATGAGGCTTGGGTTTGAGTTTTAAGTCGTGAGTCTTGGGTCTTGAGTCTTGAGTCTTGGGTTTTGAGTCTAGAGTATTGAGTCTTGAGTATTGAGTCTTAGGTTTTGAGTCTTGAATCTTGGGTTTTGAGTCTTGTATCTTGGGTCTTGTGTCTTGGGTCTCGTGTCAAATGTCAAGGGTTTTTTTGGAAATTGTTTGCGATTTTTTAGAATTTTTTGGCTTCGAGGTTATCCAGGGTCAAGGTTGAAGGTCGAATGCCATGCGTTTAGAACCCAAGATCACAATCAACGGTATATTATCTGTGGTGGTTTCTAAAAGCCACTGTTTATGTATACAACTCTAGTTTCGAACATGGCAGTGCTACGACAGCGAGTGGACAAGGTTGCCAGCAGATAAGTGCAATTCCTGGAGTATTTGAACGTGTCAGACAATCAATGACGTGGCGTGTTCAGGCGTGCATCTAGGCACAAGGTGGACAGTTTAAGCACTTCTTGTAGAGCGACGTATCGCTGCTGGTACACGAACATGGCTACAGCTACTCGAACTGAAATGTCTCAGGAAGACTATTACGAATATACCCAGCACAACATTGGAAGGCCACTAACTCGGGAACTGTTGACTTTAGGACATGCCAGGTACATTTAATATTGTTTTGAGGTGTACTATCCACTCCCCGATTATTTACCGCATATTTGGGAACAGTCTGTACATGTGTTATCGTGATTATAATTGCACAGGTCATCTCACGGACCTTCATGCTCCTTACATCCATTGGCATTTCGTTGTAATGCTGTCCGTACTAAAACTACTCCGGATGCTTATTATGGTGGAGCATTTGTGTAAGAAATGCCCCTTTTGTACTATCCGTCTGTGTGGTCAAATGTCGTTATACTATATAACGACGAATAGGGCTGCCTTGCCAATTGCGATTTTCAACACACTGCCAGCACGAGTTCCAGCCTCATCTGACGTTTGGGCTATCAGCGGGTCTTGGTGTATCCAACGATTGGAGGCAGCCAAAATACAACTAAACAAATAATATAAATATGCGGGAATAATTTCGAACGCAGGAGCAGTCGGCCAAGCTGACGCCGGGGTTTCGCCGAGCGCTGCCACGAATTCCGAACGAAGAGAGACAGAACGAGTGGCTCTGCGCACGTTCCATCAGGGTCGCTCCGGCCACGTGGCGTTTGAAAGTAGCGCAAACAATTATAGGTAGAGACATGCAAACCTCGCGTTATTATTTGGGATCAGGCTGAACTTCATAGTACAGTATATACCGAAGCCGACGTCGTTTTCTCCATTGGCAGCTGCATATTTATGAAGTCTCGCCCTTTATGTCTGCACTGCTCATTATTGGGGCACACAACTGCGACGTGTTCATTTATTGGCGCAGGATTAACCGGGGCATGTCAGATAAAGGTTGGTCCATTGAGAAACGTATTGCAAAGGTACACATGTTTAGATTTTAACGAATTTATCAGGTCTCTAATTATAGGCTCTCAACGTTAAAAGGAACACTTTTGAAAGCCCTGCTTCAGATTTACTTGTATGCACATTGTGTATTCTTCCACCACATATATAATTAACGTTACCGTAAGCCTCATCATTTTAGCCGTGCTTAGGTCAAGGGAAACATTGAAATTTTTAGAAAAGAAAGTATTATAAAATTTTTTTCATTGTTTCACTTATATCAATTTAAAAAAAACTAAAAATTAAAATAAGGTAATTTTAGTATTCACAAAATGTTAACTTAAAATTTAACGTTAACAAATGGAACTATTTTCTCTCCGTAGTTGCCAACTTTACTGGGTGCGTGAAAGTTAGTGTACCCTTAAAATATATACGCATGTAGGGGCAGTCACTTTTTTCAAAGTTTGATTTCAAAAGTGCTCACTTTACCGTGAACAGCATTTAATCCGCGCGAAGGTACGAGTGGGCCAAGCTCGTCCCGCTTGCCCCATACTCGCCGGTCGATCTCTCACGTTGGTGTCCCTGAGAGCGCGAGGGAGCGGAGGGGACGTCGGTTGAGGAAAGGTTCGAAAAGGAGGTTGATTGGATGGGGGTGAGCGGGGCGAATGTTCGTTCCCGTCATTTGCATTTCGTCAGTTCGTCGCGTGGGCTTGACCTCCCTTCGCAATGCGCCGAGAGGGGCGAGGCAAATCCCCGACCTATAATCCATTCACGGTTATTTCCAACATTTCTGAAGGCCTGCTGAAGTCCTACTTCTTAGATATTCCCCCTCCACATGGAAACGAAGCTTACCCATCTCTGTAAAATTGCATCAAAAGGGCTACGCGCCACATTCGTGTGCCCTCAGTTTAATAACATTTTGTATAAAAACTATTTCTTACTAGGCATTACCAAAACACGTATATTCTCTCTCTTTTTACTCATATTAATTATTAATCAAATATAATAATTTATAATTAAAATATAATTAAAAGTTTAATTTAACAGAAAAAAAGGCATTTGTATGTTAACGTGAGCATAAAACGCATGTGATACGTATACATATATATGGCATATTTAAGAAACAACCAAACACGTCATACATGGTGTGATATTTCAAAGGTTCGATTTAAAAAGTGTGAAGAAAGCGTGAATACACTATACAAGATGCTCCGTCACCTCCCTTCAGTTAAGGTTGGGGGTGGTATCATTAATAAATTTGCTAATTATTGTGTATTTTCTTTCTCAGTCTTACTTCAGTGCACTATAAGATCATAACTGAGTACTTACAAGTTCAGGGATTGGTTTTTTAAATACGCTGTTAAGAAAAAATTAAGTATTTGCTGTCCATTTGTTTTCAATTGCTCCATGATCTGAAGATAATTTCATGTGTGAAACTTCCCGTTTTTAAACTAACTTGATTGTATTCTATGCTTTAACGTGCCTTATTATTATTTTTTATTTTGGTTTTTCAAGCGTAACCCTTCGAACACAGTTTTTATTCTGTAACCCTCGAAACTTGACATTTTGACGCGCAACTATGGTCACTGTCCGAACTCGATGAAGGCCTTGCATGTAAGCATTCTCGGGGGAGAGGAGGAGGTGGTGGCCGAGAGTGCGCAGGTAGCAAACAGCGAGGACCAGTTTCTGTATTCCGAGAGTGTTGG